>PVKH010018728.1:0-15046 GCA_004027955.1 Chaetophractus vellerosus | reverse complement strand
CCCCAGAACCACTTATACATTCATTCTGGACCTCAGAAGGAGCCCACGAGTACACCAGAAGTCTATCTCTGCTCAGGTGGCCTGCTTGCCCCTTTTGGGCAAAGTCACAGCATCTTCTTAACAAAAGCACTGAAAGTAAAATTGCACAAATGTGGGCTCTCCAGATAAGGCCACACTCCCTTGACTCCTAGCATTTGCCCTGGGAGCCAGCAGAGTGGTAGCTGACCTGCATCTCTTTTAATAAGGTTGCCGGGGAATTGGGGTGGCAGGAAAACCAGCAGGGCATGAAATCGATACTGACACTGCCAATTTGGACTAACAGGGCCCAGGATTTCAGCTGGGAATACCACACAATAAATTAATGTCTTGGAAAAATTTTAGATCGCTGGGGATGGGTTTGTTTTACTTTGGGGGGAGGGTGTTGCCTTTTTTAAAAAAATCTAAATGTAGCTAGCAGAATTTTTAAATATATATATATAACCCCACTAAAATTTAACAACTCTGGGTGATATCCTTCCTTCTCAAGTCATTTCTTCTGTTCATATGTATATTAGTCTCTTCTCAGTTCCCTGATGGGCATATCTGGTCGTTCTGTGAAGCATCAATGGTTATAAACCATTTTCTGAGGCCCCCAGGGATAATTCTCTATGCATATATTTTCTTTATTTTATACCCTGATCTTATTCAGAAAGAATTTATGGTGCCTCTAAATTAGGGGCTAATTTTACATTTCATCAAAACCTATAAAAGTGTACAGTCCAAAATGTAAACCAAAATGTAAACCATGGACCATGGTTAATAGCAATGCTTCAATATTTGTACATCAATTGTAACAAATGTACCATCTGCATGTAAAATGTTATTAATAAGGGAAAGGGGGAAAGAGGGAGGGCATGGGGTATATGGGAATCCCCTCTATTTTCTACATGACTTTTCTGTAACCTAAAGCTTCATTGAAGATAAAATGGAAAAAGAAGACACTGGGGGAATACATGGAAGAAATTATTAATGTACATACAAGACAAGAGCTCTTACAGTGAAGAAAGACACAATGTTAAAAAATTATTTCAATAAAAAAATTTTTGTGATTTATTTTTAAAACTATTATTATTTCATTTTCCTATTAACTTTGGTTATTTTCTTGGCTTCATTTTTGGAGAGGTTTTGGATCACAGAAGGGTCACAGCTGTGGCAGGGGAGGATCATTGGTGCAGGGTATTGGTGATGGGGGCACATGTGGGGAGGGGTGCACCTGGGACATGCCTGTAAGGTATATGAATATGTTCAACTGTTCATGGGGTATTGTCTCTGCAGGTGGAGACCCACACAGTAACCAAAAGAATATTGAATTCCCATCCTGGGGAGTCCTGCTACACTCTCTAAAAAATGGCAAGAATCTCCTAGTGAAGGAAGATAGACCATTACGCCAGGTTCTTGATATTGATGACTGTACTTATGAACTTTTACTTGTGAAATTGAAACTTAGCCTGGTATTATATATTTCCTAAGAGTTACCTCCTGAAAGCCTCCTTGTTGCTCAAATGTGTCCTCTCTCCAAGACAAACTCAGCATATAAACTTACTACCTTCCCCCAGTGTGGGACATGACTCCCAGGGATAAGCCTCCCTGGCACCGAGGGATTATCACCAAGCACCAATTAGCAATGCATCCAGAAAAAGACCTTGACCAAAAGGGAGAAATATTAAGTACAAATGAGTTTTTACCGCCAAGAGATTTCAAACTGAGTCGTCATTCCAGAGGTTAAGCTTATGAACGTCTCAGCAGGATATCATTGACTGCCACAGTAAACAGTGCCTCAAACAGCAGGGCTCCTGAGGGTTCTAGAGACATCCAGACACTATCAGCAGGGCAGACAAGCTCAGGAATTTGGCACCCTGTCGGTGGGCCTTACTCTGGAATTTTTGTTCCCCAGTGTAACAGAGTTAGACTCATTTATAGTTTCCCTACACATGGCTCTTCTGCCCCTTTTATTTGAACCCATAATTAGCACTATATTTGTTAAATATATGTCCAAGAGACTTAAATCTTTAGTCCATCCACGTGCCAGTTGAGCCCTGAATCTCAGCAGATTTGCAATACCTACTCTCCAGGTCATTGGTCTCACCCAGGACAACTAACGAGATGATGACGGACACTGCCCATCCCAAGGAACAGAGAGTGTCTGTCACTGTAAGCAAGATAGTTCCGTCCATCTGCCCCATGGGAACTAAGCCCCCTCTCAAATAGAAACAGAGTAGGCATCACCATGCCAAAATCCTCAAGATTAGGGAATGAACAATGGACTAAAGTATATTTATCATTATTCTATTATAGACTTATTGTTATTCTGGCAATGGAAGAACTCTTATCATTGATATAAAGACAGTGGCCATGAGAGGTTCTGATGAGAGGGAGAGGGAAGAATAGGTGTAATATGGGGGCATTTTCAGGACATTGGAATTGTCCTGCATGACATTGCAATGATGGATACAGGCCATTATATGTTTTTGTCATAACATACAAAGTTGTGTGGGACAGAGTTCAAAGCATAATGTAAACTATAGTCCATGGTTAGTAGCAATGCTTCAATATCTGTTCATCAATTCTAACAAATGTACCACACTAATGAAGGATGTTGTTAATATGAGAAAGTGTGGGAGGGGGAGGGGTGGGTCATATGGGAATCCCTTATATTTTTTTATGTAACATTTATGTAATCTAAAGATTCTTTAAAAATAAAAGTTAAAAATTAAAAATAAATAAATAAATAAATAAATACATACATACATACATACATACATAAATTAGGAGCTGGCAAACTGTAGCCCACAGGTCAAACCCAGCCCACTGCCTGTTTTTGCAAATACAGTTTTATTAGAATACAGCCATGCCCATTTGCTACATATTGACTGCTTTTGCTCTACAGCAGCAGAGTTGAGTAGTTGTAACAGAGATCCCCGTGGCCCACAAAGCCCAAAATATTTGCCATCTGGACCTTTACCAAAAAAAGTTTGCCAACCCATCCTCTAACAGAAGCATTAGGGGGCAGAATTGCACCAGGTATTTCATGGTACTTATCACTATGGTAATTAAAGAATTCATTTTTATTTTGTTTAATTCCTGGTTGTCCTGCTAATGTAAGCTCTTTGAGGGGCAGTTTCTGTGTCTGTGTGTTTCAAACTGTTTTCCCACAGCCTGAGCACAGAGACTAGCACATGATAGACAAGTAATAAATATTTGTTAAACGAGTGAACTAAATTACTAGCTAGATTTTGAGCACTTGAGGGCCAGAAGTATGTCTTGATCTTGAGTCAGAACCTGCCCATCCTGTCTCTAACTTCACAAAACCCTCTTGGCCACAAGTCCTATTTGAAGCTTGGCTCTGACGGTGCTAGTCTCATAATCCATTTGCAAAGCTGCTCCTCTACCCCGAGGGATCCATCTGTGCTTCACAGCAAGGTTCCCCACAGCCCACAGGGACTCTGCTGGTGAGCTCAAGCCCATCATTCAGTCCCCAGGCATGTGGCATTCAGCCCACTAACATATACACAAGAGAGTGGGAACAGACACCATTGTTTTCCGGAAGGAGACAGAGGGAAGCACTGAGTGGAAGAGACCTCCAACCAGCTGTTCACAAAACTTCTATATTATTTGGACATGGAAGATGGTTTAATATGAAGAAGAAAGAATTTTAACTCTCAAGGAGGCACCAAGATATGGAAAACTATGAGCTCTAGGTTGGACCTACCTGGGTAGGAATCCAAGCTTCACTATTTATAAGTGTAAACTTGAGCCAATTAATTAATTTCTGTGAGATAAACATTCCCTAACTGCAAAATAGGTATAAAATGTTAATTCTATGGGGGCATCATGATATATATATAAGGTGCCTAACAGAGGCAAACATTTCTCTTCTCTCTTAAGGTTTTCAATGCCCTGAAGAGAATTATCTTTGGAAATTTCCACTTACCCAGCATTCCTTTCTTGGAACTGGACAGACACATGTCCTTCTCTGCACTGGGCAGGGCGAAACCCACCACAAACACCTCCACCCCATCAGCCATTAGTGCCAAACCCAAGACAAAAAAGAGAGTCCACTGGAAGCGCCCGTGACCACACTCATCGATGATGGTCTCGTACTGATGGGCTAACTGCTCCTCATCCTCCATCCTCTCAGCCAGAAGGTCTGCCTGGCCCCGGAGGCCATCTGCCCTGGAGGGCGCCATCTTGGTCTGCTTGGTCTTGACATCATCCGGGTGAGGGATGCCCTGGTACTCGCCTTCATAGATCTCGTCCTCCTCATCATGGCCTTCTGTAACATCACTCTGTGCGTCTTCCTCTGGGTTGGACTCATTGCCACGGTAATAGCCATCACTGGGGGCATAGCCCCCGTAGTTGTCCTGATACT
The DNA here is from genome assembly GCA_004027955.1 of Chaetophractus vellerosus. Lineage (NCBI taxonomy): Eukaryota > Metazoa > Chordata > Mammalia > Cingulata > Chlamyphoridae > Chaetophractus > Chaetophractus vellerosus. Next base: position 10,638 of record PVKH010018728.1, on the reverse strand, counting down.
TGTAGTCATCCATTCCTTGGTTCCGGGATTGCCTGGTCACCTCTCGTGCTATATCCCTCGCACCGTGGTAGAGGTTTGGACTGTTTCGATAACCATCATCCATCATATGTTCTGAAGCTTAAATGTGGAATATGTTCATGTGACTTCTTGGGTGAAAATATTCTCCCCCCTTTGTCTCCCAAATAGACTAGATCTGTGCAAAGAAAACCTAAATATCTTTTTGCATTCAGTATCTATTGGAAGTCTTTAGAAAGTGTCAAACTCTGGCCTGGTCTCCTTCAGTGGCTGAGAGGTATTGTGTTGGGAGGTGTTGATTACAAATGGGTCCAGCTGTTTTTCTTTGACAAGGTGCTGAGCAGGACTGGGCAGCTTGATTGCTGGCCTGATTTGTTCTGCTACTGAAGATCATACCCTGGGAGAACAGAAAAGCCAAAAAGAAAAATGTTACAAAATGCTGAAATTCTGGAAATACACTCTCAGAATTAAACATATATATAAACATATATATTTATTAGTGCTGTGTCAGTAGAGGAAATCTTGATTAGACATTTGGATTCATATCTAAACGACGAGGATTAGGTTAGTGGGACGGGAGGAGACGGGGAGAAAGTGGTGAGAGGGAGGCTCTTGGAATGTTTGATTAACCCATGAAAGGGGTCAAATCTTACACGAGAATGAAATATAAAATGGTCAAAGATTTTCAGTACCAGAGGATTTTGTCTTATGGATTTTCTGTCAGGACTTATCAATTTCCTTGGCAACAGTAGAGATTTATTATAGTTCAGCTTCTGTTGTGAAAATGCCAGCTTTTCTAACTTTGTTATGAAGTGGCTGTACGATTTTCTACCTAGAAATTTATGGTAAAGACAAATCTGGGGCCATTTTTCCTGTGGCCCAATTTGCTTTTGACACTAAGCATTGTGGTTCGAGGGCCCTGACCTTGTGCTTGGCTTAAATGACCAGGCAATGATAAAGGCATGAACAGGGGGTGGAAGACCCAGAGTCAGAGAGCTTGGGTCTAAAACGCGATTCTGCCACATAAGAGCTGTGTGACTATTCATGAATCTTTCTGAGCCTCGATTTTCTCATCTGCAAAATGGGGATAACAATAGTACTTAACTCATAAAGTTATGTGCAAAGTGCTTAGAACAATGCCCGTTATGCATAAAAAACACTATGTAAGTCTTGATGTTATTGCTACATTTTTGTCCTTCTGGAAACCAGGGCCCAGTATTGTCTAAGGCCAAGACCTAATCCTACATCCCAACTCCAATCACTGGACCCTCCCCTGACTCCCATTCAATTGGCTGACACCCTGAGACCCTCCTAGAATCTCAGTTCTCATAGGATTCAGAACCACCATTTAACGATGCCTATTGTGTACCAGAAACTGGGCTGAATGTGTCGCATTCCGTATCCCTAATTCTCACAACAGTCTGGAAAAGAAAAAAGAAAAGAATTTTACAGGTAAGGAAGCTGTGGCTTAGATGGGTTTAGTAGCATGATCAAGGTCACATAAGTAGGACTAACCCCAGGTCCCCCAAACCCAAAGCCAGCTCTTGCCAAGCTATCACGTTAAATCACCTTGGGAGTTTAGAAAGACAGGTTCCAGAGCATGCAGAAGGGCTGAGCTTTCCACCCAGCTTCCCAAGGAGCTCTGAGGTCTAGTATCTCACTGAGCAGTCCCCAGCCCCAGTGGTAGAGACCTGTCCCAGCCCTTCCTACTCTCCCTACCCCACTCCCCATTTCCCCAGTGACAAGACCCTCTGACATGGATGGCTGCTCAGATCTCTTCACATTGGGGCTGCCAGAAACCCACTCCCCAGCTCAACCCAGCTGCCAACAAGTACGCATGCCGTCAACCTCCCTGTCACCGCTAAAATCTGCACTGTCCTTTCACCAAGCTCAGCAGCTGTGGCCTCACAGTCAACTGGGCACACTCTCCTCCCCATGGCTGCTGGACACCTTCCCTTCCCCAGAGCATGTCCCAGCCTTCTGCCCCACACCTGCCTGCTGGCTTTCCTACTTCTTAGCTCTGGACAGACTCTGGCTCTAGAACTTATTTGACTCAGACAACACAACACTTTTTCTTTTGGTGGGGATGCCAGAGACCAGTGGTTCTCAAACTGCAGGGTGTGCCAGAACTACTGGAGGTCACATTAGAAATGCAAATCCCAGGACATCACCTCAGCAGATTCTGAACCCGCATAGTAGGGGTGGGTCTGGGAGTCTGCATATTCAATAAATACCACAAGTAATCTAAGTGACTACGGTTCGGAGCAGTGCCATAGGAGCTAGCAAGAATTATTTATTTAAAAACTGATTCTTACTTTATCCTTTCAGATTTTTCACCATCCCCAGTACATAAATTTATATTAGACCATATGCTGGCCCGAACCATGTCAGATTAATATTCTAAATCTGTTTTGATTATATCCATTTAGGGACCACAGGAGGACTATAAATCATATATAAACAGCACAAGAGTTTGCAGAGTGCCATAAAACAAGGAGAAAGAATGCCAGTTGCCTGAAACCTGGTGTGTTATTTTTATCCCGAGGGCTAAGCAAAAAAAAAAAAAAAAAAAAAAAAAAAAAAAAAAAAAAAAAAAAAGTCATGAACTAGAAATGATAGATTTGCAATTTCAAAAAGAAATGTGGGAAATATCCCTCAGGGCAAAGGCCTTGAAACTTGCATTGCAGAAAGAAACACATCTTCATCAAAACTAATTTCCGGCACATGATCCAGTTAAATGAACCACTGTGAATGTCAAGAGCAGTGGAGCAAAGGGAATCACTGTTGAGCACTTCCCCCACCTCCCTCTATTTCATTAAGAAGCACCACATTTTTTTCGGGGTTCCAATCCTGCCTGCAATTTCCTGCTACCTGTGTGTTTGTGCAAGCTACTAACTGCTCCGTGCCTCAATTCCTTCATCTCTAAAATGGTGATAATACTAGTCTCTTAGTCATAGGGTCATTGTGAGGATCAGGAAAATAATCCATGAAGAGTGCATAACACATGGCCTGGCACAGATGTGATCAATGTAAACTTGAACTTATTATTAATATTGTTGTCATTATAATTATTAGCTGACTGAGTCCTGACAATTAAAATTTAGACAGGATTGGCTCTGGGGCCCAACTGGGCTGGGCTGGGGATCCAAGCACACAAAAAAACAGACATTTAGTATCTCATAGAAACTACTATCTCTCAAAAATAAAGCAGTGATAACCTCTTAGCCACCCGACTTCATCTTTTACATTCTATTAATCTTTGAGTCTATGCTATTCAATTCAAATTTGTTGTGCAGTAAATACTTGTTCAATGATTAAATCTCACAGAGAACAAAACAAAAACTATTATAATCAAATGATGCAATACTTCCCAAAATGTGTTCTATAGAACACCAGTCTCTTAATATGCTCCTTCAAGGGAAAAAAGAATTCCAAGAGCAAATAAGTTTGGGAAACATAGCCACACTAATCACCACTCTCTTTTGGCAATTCAAAATGCACATGGATATATTAAAAACTGTGAGATCTGAATAAAAACCAATTTAACACCACAAGATACCATTACACACCCAACAAAATAATTATAATCAATAAACAGACAATAGAAAGTGTTGGTAAGGATGTAAGAAACTGGAAATCTCATATGTGGCTGGTGGGATTGGAAAATGGTGCAGTCACTTTGGAAAACAGTAACATGGGTGAACCCCAAAACCATTATACCAAAGGAAAGAAGCCAGATGTAGAATGCCACATATTATTTCATTCTTCTTGTGGAGACAGAAAGCAAACTGTGGGAACATCGCAGAGTCAGAAGTTCCAGGAGTTAGTCCCTCCACCAAAACAACTATTGCACTAGTAGGAACTGTCTGAATCAACTATTTTGAAACTCTGTAGTTCAGTGGAACACTGTGCAGCATGCAGGGAAGAGCTGGAAGAAGAGGTGGTAAATTGTGGTCATTATCAGTGAGTTTCATCCTCTGTGCAGTGGCTCTCACCTCCATCCCCCAAATGCAAATAAGTTTGGGGAACATGGCAGGCAGCAGTGGGGATTGCAGTCCAGGCTCCTGGTGCCAGGATGGGCTATAAGGACCTAGTCCTTCAAACTCCGGGAGTGTGTGTTCTGATCTCTGATCACTGTTTTGGATTAGTTACTTCAGATCACCGAGTGGCCAGCTCTGAGGGCAGCCACTAATCCACTCCCCCTCACGCAAAAGCAGCAGAGGAGTCTTAAAGAGGAAGTTCCTATTTTTTCTCTCTTAATTCTCTTTATATTCCCTGATTGTAAGCAAAAATAGTTTGGAAAAGTCACAGATTGATGGCCCTTAATAACAATAACAACAACAAAACTAGCAATCTCAGAAGACTGGCAGAACTAGATTTCCAGAGTTCTAACATCATGATACTCAGAATGTTCAGGTCTCAACAAAGTTATAGAACACACAAAGAAACAGGAAAGTATAGCCCATTCATAGAAAAAAAAAAATTGCCAGAAACCACCCCTGAGGAAGCTCATACACTGGAACTATTAGTCAAAGACTTTATTTTTTTAAGATTTATTTTATTTATTTATTCCTTCTCGCCCTCCTCCCCCAGTTGTTTGTACTTGTTGTCTGTTCTCTATGTCTATTCATTGTATGCTTGTCTTCTTTTTAGTAAGCACCAGGAACTGAAACCGGGACCTCCCATGTGGGAGAGAGGCACCCAATGGTTTGAGCCACCTCTGCTCCTGCTTATTGTGTCTCTCATTGTGTTTTCTTTTTGTGTCTCTTCATTGCCTCATCTCATTACAACATCTTGTTGCATCAGCTCACCATGCCAGCCCATCACATCAGCTCACTGTCGTTTGTCTTCTTTAAGAGACACCAGTGGCAGGCAGGAGCCCAACTGCATGAGCCACATCTGCTTCCCAGTCAAAGACTTTAAATCAACTGCCTTAAATATGTTCAATGTACTAAAGGAATCCATATACAAAGAACAAAAAGAAATTAGGAAAAATTGTCTGAATAAAATAAAGAGATGGAAATTATAAAAAGGAATCAAACAGAACGTGTGGAGCTGCAAAGTACAGTAATTGAAATGAAAACTCATTAGACAGACTCAACAGCAGATTTGAGCAGGCAGAAGAAAGAATCAATGTACTTGAAGGCAAGGCCATTGAAATTAACCAGCATGAAGAACAGAAAGAGAAAACAAAGAAAACTGAACTGGGCCTGAGGGACCTATGGGACACCATCAAGTACCAACATATGCAACATTGAAATCCCAGAAGGACAAGAGAGAGAAAGGGGCAGAAAAAGTGTTTGAAGAAGTGATAACTGAGAACTCCCCAAATCTCATGAAAGACATGAATATACACACACAGGAAACTCAATGAACTGCAAGCAGGATAGACTCTATAAGAGCTACACCAAGATACATTATAGTAAAATTGTCAAACACTAAAGAAAAAGAGAGGATTTTGAAGACAACAAAAGAAGCCACTTGACACACACAAAGGATTCCCAATAAAATTAAGAGCAGATTTTTCATCAGGAACCATGGAGGTCCAAAGACAGTGGGATGACATATTTAAAGTCCTTAAAGAAGAAAACTATCAACCAAGAATTCTATATCTGGCAAAATAATCTTTCAAAACTGAAGGAAGAAATTAAGACATTAACAGTTAAGGAAAAGCTGAAAGTTTTCATTACCAGGAGACCTGTCTTACAGGGAGTCCTTCAAGCTGAAATAAAAGGACTCTAGATAATAACTTGAAGCCATAAGAAGAAATAAAGAACATTGGCAAAGGTAACTACTTAGGTAAATACAAAATACTGTATTATTGTACTTTGGGTTTGCAATTGTTCCCTGCCCCCTCCCTATGACTTACCTGGCAAATGTGTATGATAACATTTTAAATCTATGTTAATGGGCATATAATATATAAAGATATAATCTGAGACAATAACAATTTAAAGGGGGGAAGGAGATATATAAGAATAGAGCGTTTGTATACTACTGAAACTAGGTTGGTACTAGTAGAACTGGGTTGTTATTAGCTTAAGATGCTCATTGTAATTATTAAAGGAACCAATAAGAAAATGACTAAAAAATACAGAGAAAAGGAAAGAAGAAGGGAATCAATATGGTACACTACAAAAAAAGTAACTAAATACCAAAAAAGGCAGTAATGGAGTAATTGCAATGGATTTTTAGATTTCATACCAAAAGCACAAGCAACAAAAGAAAAGAATAGATAAAATGAATTTCATCAAAATTAAAAACTTTTGTGTATCAAAGGACATTATCAAAAAAATAAAAAGACAACCTACAAAATGTGGGAAAATATGTGGAAACCATGACTCTGATAAGGATTGAATATCCAGAATATATAAAGAACTTGTACAGCTCAACAACAAAAAAGACAAACAACCCAATTTAAAAATGGACCAAGAATTTGAATAGACATTTCTCTAAAGAAGATATTCAAATGGCCCAAAAGTATATGGAAACATGTTCAGCATCATTAGCCATTAAAGAAATGCAAATTAAAGCTACAATGAGATACCCACTAGAACGGCTAATATATTTTTTAAAAAACTGAAAATAACACATGTTAGTGAGGATGCAGAGAAACAGGAACCTTCGTACATTGTTGGTGGGAATGTAAAATGGTGCAGCTGCTGTAGAAAACAATTTGGTGATTCTTCAAGAAATTAAGTACAGAATTACCATAAGATGCAGCAATTCCACTCCTGGGTATTTATGCCAAATAATTGAAAGAAGGGACTTGGATAGATATTTGTACATCAATGTTTATCACATCATTATTCACAATAACCAAAAGGTGGAAGCAACACAAGTGTCCATCAACAGATTAATGGATAAACAAAATATGGTATATCCTTACAGTATTATTACAATATTACTCAGCCACAAAAAGAAGTGAAGTGCTGGTACATGCTACAACATGGATAAACCTTGAAAACATCATGCTGAATGAAATGAACCAGACACAAAACTACAAAAATTGTATGGTTTCTCTTGTATGAAATATTTAGAATAAGCAAATTCATAGACACAGAAAGCAGAATGGCGGTTAAAAAGGGTGGGAGGAGGGCCCAGCTGTATAGCCCAGCGGATAGGGCGCTGGTACACCACATGGGAGGCTCCAGGTTTGGTTCCCGGGGACCTCTCCGAGCAGGCAGACCGCCTGAGAAGGCAAAGCTGCCATGGGTGGGACAGAGCCGCCACAGGCAGGGCAAAAAGCCGCCACGGGCAGGGCAAAGCCGCCACGGGCAGGGCGAGCCGCCTGTGAACGGAGCAAGGCTGCCTGCGAACAGAGCAAAAAGAAAAAGCCACCCGGGAACAGAAGCAGACATGCGCACAAGCGGGGCAGAGCCGCCTGCATGGTGACCTGGCTCGGTGCGTCGCCGCAGCGGGGGTTGGGGGGGACAGAGCAGACACAGAAGAACACAGAGAAATGAACACAGCAAGAGCAAGCAGAAAGGGAGGGATATGTAACCAAAAAAAAAAGGGTGGGAGGAGAGGGCAATGGGCAGTGATTACTAAATAAGTATGCATTTCAGTTTAGGATGATGGAAATAGTCTGGAAATAGTAGTGAAAGTTACGCAGTGTTGTTGATGCACTTAGTATCAAAGAATTGTCCACTTAAAATGGTTAAAATGATTTTTATGTTACATAGATTTTACCATGATTAAAAGTTAACTAAATAATTATTTAAATAAAAAATCAATCAGTGGTTGTCTGGGGCCTTGGTGGGAGTAGGGATTGACTGTAAATGAATTTAAGGAATTTTCAGAAGCAATGGCAATGTTCTAAAACTGGATTGTAGCGATTGTTGCCCAACTCTATAAATTTACTAAAAATCATTGAATTGTACATTTAAAATGAGCAGATTTCATGATATTTAAATCAAAGCTCAGTAAAGTCCTTCTTCAAAATACACACACATATACGCATTAAATTGTTGAAATCAGTGTTTCCACATGATCGCTGGCCCCTTTTTCCCTTGGAACCTTTTTTAATGCCCATGGAATATAGACTTGTTAAGTAGTTAAGTAGTGATTTTGTGCCTAGAGCCTAAGCTGTATTCATCCTAGGATTTTGTCATGCCTTGAAAGCCTGTTTGGCAAGCATCCTCCAGTCTATTTGCATGCAGGACCTATAGCTTCCTATCGGAAGAGAGAATCTAGGCTCACAAGTCAGGTCAGAGCACAGTGGGACGGTTAACGCTGAGGTTTTTCACCAGAGTCAGGCAATTCTTGGTGGAACAGAGAATGCAGCAACTTTGGTGCAAGCAACAATTGGAGATGGCTCCCTTTAGCCAACACACCAGCATCCCCAGTACCCACAAACTGGACAGCAAACCACACTCCTTGGTCCCCTTGGCAGGAGTCAGTAGCAGCTATGTCTTCAATTGCAATTGGCTGTGAGGGGAGACCTTCCCAAATGAGTCATGGCTGGAGGAGAAGAAAATGGTGGCTACCTTGTCCTTAGAAGGACTAGCACACAGATACATGAGAGATTCTCAGACTCCTGAAACTATTTGGCGGTAATTTAGGGGGGGCTGGGGCATATATGATTAAAACCTGAGAAATGTCATTTAAGGACTTTATTGTAATTCTATTTTATGTGAGCAAGAGAGAGGAGTCAACAAACTCAGATGGATACTAATGAGATGTCCAAATGTGTCACCTTTGTAGACACCTCTAACTTTAGTTCCCATTCTAACCTGGCAGGTCATGACAATAATGGGTACTAAGAGAGGGCAGGAGAACTCAGTACAAAATATTGTCAGTTCTTTAAGAGAAAGACCATTGGACCAGGAGACAGAGGTCCTGAGCTATAGTCTGAGTCATGTGGGGCTTTGGATGGGTCCCTTCTCAGGCCCTCTAAAGCTCTCAGTTCCTTGCTTCTCAAACGAAGGGCTGTGCTAGATGATTTCTAAGGTCCTTTTCAGCTTGCTGACTCAATATTTTCTCGTGTATCTGCAAAAATGCTTTGGACCATCTAAGTGTTTTATAATGACATAGTCATAATGTTAATATCTAGGATAGCAACTATTTTGAGTTAGGAGCAACATTTACAAACTGATTAACCATTTTTTGGCAGTGATTTCTCTTTATTCTCAAACATTTAGAATTACTCCAAGAGGTCCCACAGCCTTGTGCACAGATCCCTATGATCACATTATATTGCAATTGTTTGTCTCTTTGTTTATATGTCTTGCTGCCAGGAGATTGTGAGAAATTCCAGGATGAATAAAGTATAGAATTTTACTTATTTTTTAATCTCCAGCACCAAACATGAGTCTTGAACACAGTAGGTCCTTGAAGATGTTTGCTCAATGAAGGCAGATAATACTTATTCAGTATCTGGCTGAAAGCAAGTCAAAAATGGCCCATGGGCCAAAGAGTACCTGCCCTTGCTATAAATAGACCAATTGGTTTAATGCAGTGCTTTACCTTTGTTAAAAAAAAAAAAAAAGGAGCAGGTCATCTGACACCTGGTGAAACTGCCATCCAGGAAGAGCTCTGCCAACTCCTAGAACCATTTGCTCTCTCCCTTTCCTACTGGCCTTCTATTAACACCCAGCTGCCAGCTGAGATTGCTACAGGGGTGGTGGTCTTGTTCTCAGGACTGCTTGGGTTACCACGTTGTCAACTTTGTGACTATAAAATATGTTTTAAGCTCTGGTGATGCTTCCTGAAATATCACTTGATGTCTCCAGGGTAGGTGACATCAACCCGTGGGCTGAAAATACCAGGATTTATCTGGCTAGGATTGGGAGACTGAGCCTTCTAAGGAGCACTGTCCTTGCCCCACGTGACCAGTGTTTGTCCATCATTATTACATTAAAAGTACTTCTCTCCTCTTGCCAAATCGCCCATCTATTTTCCATTGTGTTAAAAGAGGACGCTAGCTTCCAAGGTATGAGAAACAACTAAACTATGTGATTTCTTGTTGGAGAAAAAGGCAAATACTTGAAAGAATACCAAAAATGTACCAACCTTAATTTGAATTTTCAGAACTGTTCTTAGTTTTAAAATATAAAAAGCAGGACAATAATTTATGGAGAAGCATATTCAGCAAAGTGTTATTTATAATACCAAACACTTGGAAAAAGCCCATATGTTAAATAAGAAAGACTGGGTAAATTTTAACATACTTATACATAAATATTAAGGCGGTATAAAAATTAAGTTTTTTGAAGGACTTCTTTAAAAAAAAGATGATGATCACACTATAACAGTGCATGAAAAATGCTGGGTAAACCATGTATTTATATCATTATACTAATAGTATCCACAGTATTCTATATGGTAAATACGTGTTTCTATTATGCAAATATATGTAGCAGGATGATCTATAAAGAAGTTAATGTTTGCTTAGTACTCCCTGAAAAGCTCATTTGCTCCCTCCCTGCTCCTCTGTGTACTGACACCAGGTCAGTGTTTTCCACAGTGTGGTCCTCAAGTCACCTGCAGGAGAAAAACCTGGTGCTAGTTAAATGCAGATTCCTGGATTCCATTCCAAACCTACTGATACAGAAGGGGAACAGAAATCTGCTTTATTAACAAGCTCCCCAGATAATTCTTTTTTTTTTTTTTAAAGATTTA
>PVKH010018727.1:0-15047 GCA_004027955.1 Chaetophractus vellerosus | reverse complement strand
TTACTACTTGAAGAAAAACAAATAATCTATTACAGTACCCGCATTTGACCATTGTGTGAGTGAGGAATAAAATTACGTTATAGATTATTAAGCAACTCAAATGTCAAATTTTAGTTGTTATAGCAACTAACATTACACTGACTAATAGTACACATGGAGTATTATATAGTAGTTAGAGGCAGAAAATGAGTTGTATAGATGTATTTTGATTTCCTAGTATTGCTGTAACAAAATATCATAAATTAGATGGCTAAAAACAACAGTAATTTACTGTTTCACAGGTCTGAAGGCTAAAAGTCTGAAATCAAACTAATCACATCTTCAAAAGCCTTATTCACAAATAAGTTCACATTCATGGGTCTCGCAATTTATCTTTTGGAGGCCATAATTCAATCCATAATATATGGCAACATAAATAGAATTTAAAAAGAAAATGCTTAAAAATGAGAAAGTGAATCATTGTATAACAATGTTATTTATATAAATTAAAAATACATGGAAGTTAAACAATACATTACATGTTTTGCAAGAGCATATCTAAAAATATATTAAATACATTAAAAGAGGTGCCCTGTATGGAGTGTGAAGGACTTCAGACTGTTTTCCTTGCCTTTTAGGATGACTTGTGATTTTTCTTCAAAAGTTGGACAAGCTGTGTGGGGTAATAGGAACTGACATAAGTAGGTCCTTAGTAGGAAGCTTTATGTTGATCTGGCTAGGAGCTGGGCTTTATTTAATGGTGCTTTAGTTGTTTGTGACTAAGACTTTGGTTTTCTTTAGAGTGTATTTTTAACCCTGTCCACTTTGGGTTTTCCTAAGAATTCCTTCTTAAATTGAATCTGTGCCTGGAAGCTCTTTCAGTTGTAATCCACGTTTATATGATGATAGGCATTAGGAAGGGAAAGAGTTCTATAATCTTTCATTAAACCTCAGTCTTTTAGTCAGCCTGAGCCCCTGGGATATGACCTTCAGAAGTGTTTCTTAGCCTTTTATTTTCTCCCCTTAGATGAAATAGGAAGGTTAAAGCAATTGGCTAATTGCCCTTCCCCCTGGTAGGGTAAATATTCTTGTGAAGTTGTTTCCCTTGAAAAGCAGATCTTTGTTATGGAGAATGCTCGATTATATTTCAAAATATTAAGTATTCCCTTTCCTCTGCCCAAAAGGCTATAGCAAAAAAATATTTCAATATACAAAAATTGGGGCATTCAACTCTTATGATCTATTCTTGAGTACTTTACTAGAAGTTGAACTGGGTATTTTTCTCAGATGTCCAACTTGAGAACCTGGAGTTCTAGAACAGAAGTGTGGGGGCCCCTCTAAGACTGCACCGCTTGGGTATTTTTTACCCAAATGAATCCATATACAGTCTTCAGCAATTTATCAAAATTACCCATTATTTATTCCAACCAGTTTATGACTCCAACAGGTTCTGATCCATGTGTGCTGATCTTATGTGCGATTCTCTGGCTTCTCCTATTTTTCTAGATCTTGTGCCTGGTGACCTTATTTTCTCATGGGTCTAAGAAAAGGTAATGATTTTCACATTTTTCTTTTAAAATGGAAGTGACAGCATCCAAGCTCTTCATATGCTGGAGCTGAACCCCTTGTAAAATATTCAGTACTCTTAATTCTGTTTACTTATCTAACCTTTTAATATTTGGTTTAATTTTTTTCTGAGAGTGAGAGACAGAACTATCTTTTAGAATCCATCTATTACCTTAAAAACATGGATTTTTTTTCTGTTTTGCTGCTTCCCTCCCTTTTTTCTCTAGATTTTCAGATACATTATTTATATTTTGTCAAAATACACAATATTTGTACATTAGTCTCTGCTCTCATGCCTACTTTTTCTTGTCTTTATATATGTTTATATATTTTATGTTGCTCACCATCAATCCTTTTGCTGAGATTTTATGAGATCATTTGTGTAATGGTTTAACAGTTTTATTTAATTATGAATTCCAAAAATATAATTTGGATTATGCTTGTAAACTGATCTGTTCATCTGGGCATGATTAAGTTATGATTAGGGCGTTAACTGCCACCTCAGTGGGATGTTGAGCCCCACCCCTCAGAGGGTGTGGGCTCAAGTATAAAAGGCTAGACAAAAGGCAGCGGTGATGAGAGAAGCAGATTGGAGAAGCAGTTCTGATATTGGAGTGAGCCATTCGCCCGATAGTCTACAGCTGGCCTTGTGGAGAGACGCAAAGCATAGAGAGCATCATGGTATACAGCTGAACTTGTGGAGGAAACAGAAGCTAAGCCCGGAGAGAAACACAGCCCTGGGAACAGAGGAACCCTGAAGCCTGAACCCTGGAGACGTCGGCAGCTGTCTTGCTCCAACACGTGGACTTTGGTGAGGGAAGAACTTTATGCTTTGAGGCCTGGTAACTGTAAGCTTCTACCCCAAATAAATACCCTTTATAAAGACTGACCAATTTTGGCATATTTCAAAAGGAACCCCTGTGGCTGACTAAAGCAATTTGATTGGCTAAAGTTCAACTTCTAGTGGATTCCTCAAGAATGGATGAGAGTAGAATGCCCTAATTATTCGTATATTGAAATTTTTTTTGTTACACCTTAATATTTGGAGGACAGTTTGGCTGGGTGTAAAATCCCTAGTTCATACTTACTTTCTCTGATTTTTTTAAATTAATACAGTTCCATTTCTAATCTGTTTATAAGTTGATTTTTAAAAAGTCTGATAGCAAGAAAATTTGTTTGCATTTGTAAATTATTGGAATTGCTTGCATGGAATGCTTGGGTATTTTTTAATCAAATAATTTTACTAGGATAAGTCTGACATAGTTTTTTCTGGGTTAATTTCCCAAGGTACCTGTTAAGGGTTTTCTTGGTAGATTCAATTATTTTTCTGTTTCTGGCAAGTTTTATTGTACTAGAGTTTTAAAAATTAACTGTGTTGCATTGTTTTCTTCTTCAGGGATTCTAATAATACAAATATTATCCCTTCTATGGCTGTCTTCCAATCATACTACTCTCTTTTTGATTTCCCTTTTTAATGTCTTTTTATTCTCTTGGTTGTGTTCCTGCCTTTCTTCATTCAATGCCTCTTATGCAATTTGAGTTTATTCTCTTTCAGTCACTTTGTCATTTAGTCTTCCTTTCAGAGCTAATTTTGCCTTTTTCTTCCATTTATTTCCTGAGATCAATTAACTCTATTTAATTTAATTAACTTGTTACTCTCTATTTTTTATCATTTCTACTTTCTTTTTTTGAATTTTTTATTCAATGTGTAGTTCATGCACCAAAATGCTTGGAAACTTCAATAGTATTTCCAAATTTAAGGTTGATTTAATCTTTCTATTTAATATTCTAATTTATTCTTAGGCCCTTTTGTTAGCCTCTTTTTTAAATTTTCCCCATAGTTTTCATGGCTTGCCTCAGCCTGACACAATGCCATTGCTTAGTTTCACATTGCCAAGTGATAAATTACCACGCTTTTTCTGGCTTGAAGAAATACCTATTTAATATCTCACAGTTCTGAAGATCAAGCTTTTGTATAGTGTGGCTGGGTTCTCTGCTCAGGATCTTTCAGAGCTGAAATCAACATGCCAGCAGAGTTGCATTACATTTTGCAGGCCCATTTGTCCATTTAGCTTTTTGTCTTAAAAAGTCAAAATTAGCACTTAATTTTGAGGGATATTTATAATAACAGCACCAAGATTTATGCTGTAACATATTTTATATATTTTTAACAAATCTACCTTTTTTTCATTCAATCTTGACTATGATGTTTTATCTTTATTTATTTTTTCTTTATTGTCTGCCCAATTTATATATTTTAATAATTTCTGGTTATCATGACATGTTTACAAAGAATTTTCATATCCATATCTCTATCAATCACCTCTATCTTTGTCTGTCTATTTATCTGCCTATCTCTCATTTATCTATCTATCTATCCATCATCCTCTATCTTGACTTCTGGGTTATTATATTTATTTGCTTAGCAATTCTGGCAATTTATGTTCAACACAACCAAAAGAATATAACGTGGCCCTCAGTTCACAAGGAGACAGAAGACTGGGCTATTTCAACAAGAGGAATCTTACTGATGTAAGAATATGGTGCTGGAGAGTAGAACAAGAGCTGCTCACATGTATTTGTGACATAGCAGAAAGTAGAAAAGTGGGTCAAAAGGTAAATATAGCTGGAGAAAATAAGCAGGAGAAATACTTAAGAGTGCAGAAGTAAAATTCAATTGAATGAGAGCCTCTGAAATAATTTTTTAAAGTTGACAGTATTATAACAAGACTATTCTTTGAAGGTGGGTTAATCTTACCTGAAAATTAAGAGCTAATTATAAGATATGATTGAAGATACTATTGAAGATAGTATTGCCTAATCAAAATGGAAAAACTTAGTATGAAATTACTTGTTAAGTTAAACCTTATTTATTGTGAAATACCTGGCCAAAAACTTTTTAAAAATTCCTGGTACAAAAGAACAAAGAACATTAGTCCTGGGATTGTCAGAGACATCTGACCAAAGAAAATGCAGAAATATAGTGAGATGATGTGATTAGTAATATCATTAATAGGCAAATAATAATATATTTTACTTATTTTCTTATTTTAATTTTATGTATGCATTTATTTAAAGCTGTCAGAAATCAAAGAACTGTCTTCATTTTAAAATGATCTGCTTTCTCCCTTGTGTGAGAAGTCTGAATTCTTTATTTCTATCTATTAAATTGGCATTTAATTCCCTTTCATGAAAAGTTTTGAGAATGAATGAGAGAAAGACAGATTGAGAGAGATTCAAAGGGAGAGTTAGAGAGAGAGAAAGAGAATACAATAGAGTGAGAGAGAATGAGCGCACAAATAAAAGACAGATATGTGACTGATATAGTCAATATTTTCTCATTTCACAAAAAGGCTAATACAATAAAGAGAGGAGAAGGAAATAACCTGGTATATTCCATAAGAATGAGGGCATGATATGTTTTAAAAACGTTACGTGATGCTTATGCTCTGCTTTGTTTCCAACTCCCCTATTGTCTCTTTTCATTTCTACCCAAATGTTTGGACTTTGTGCCAATTACTAGAACCTAATACAACTAGAACTTAAGTCATTCATACACAGTAACTTAGCTTCTAGCCATCTTTCTTACTGTTCTGATCATTACCTCATATTTCACTTTTGACAACTAGCTTCCTGTGGGTTCAGTTTTTATAACTGAGATTCTTATATTCTCCATTTCTATCGTTGCCTTATTTTCTATTCACTATACAAAAGGAGGTACTGTACGATTTTGTAAAACATAGCCCTTATTTCAAGGAGCCCTGGTTCAATGGCTAAGTAGGGACTTGTTGATTGAGATTCCAATGCAGGTTAACTGACAAATGGCCTATTTTCTTGAATATCATCATTCTAGGATTTATCTCAACTACATTTGCCAATTGATTTTAGCCAAAGATATTGTTATCTCTAATTCCATTGGTAATTACTTTGCTAAGATTAAAGCATGCTGTCAAGCCACAAAAAAAGTGTACTGTTAAAATGTATGTCTTCGAATCCCAAATTTGGTTTCCAAACACAATTTTGCCACTTACTCATATTAGGCAATTTACTTAGCCATTCATATATTTATAATTGAGGAAAAGGAGTATCCTCTTCACAAGGCATTGTGATCAACCAAGGATAACAGTTATAAAAATAAGGTACCTGGAACATTGGTTTGCTCAGTTAATGTTTGCTCCAAATTTTAGCTGTATTCATGCTGAGGATTGTAGTTATCCTTCTCTACTTTCTCTGGTGATAACCTACCGAAATATTCTCTGGGTCTGAAACTTTCATCTTTTGTCCCATAGAAAACTTTATTTTTAAAGCTTTAATTTAGATGGTACCTTAATAAGTGATTGTAAATAAAACCTAGTAAAATAATACAATTCAAGGTTTAATGGAATTTTAAAGAAAGTTCATAAATATCTAGATGTTAACAGAGTAGTAGATTTCTTAGGTCCAATTTCAAGAACCAAAGTAGGCCAGTAAAGAGATGGCCGAAATATAGACAAAATAAAACTGTTAAATAGCCATGAATTCTGCCTACAGGATTATCATGGAACATCCTGGGAAAAAAATTATAGCTAAGAGAAGAAATAGCAGGCAGACACACTGCTGATGCAGAATACTTGGAAACACAAAAACACAGCCCTCCCACTCCCACCCCCCAACACACTTCATTCTCTGTCTCTGTCTCTCTCATTTTCTCTCTCTCTCTCTCATTCACTCTCTTTCAAGATCATTGACAAAATTTGAGAGTTAGATGCCAATTTAATAAGTGGAAAGAAACAAATGATTCATTTTTCTCACACAAGGAGGAAAACAGATAATTAAAAAGGAATACACTTCTTTGATTTCTGATAGTTATTAAAAAGGTAAAGAAACTATTTCCAAATAAGATCATATTCCAACTTGTTTCAGGAGGTATTCAGGCATTCTGTTGTTTCAATGATATCATGAAAAATTCCATGATCACACTTTGCCAAGAATGCTCTCAAGTAATTTAGCCAATGTCAATAACTCAGCAATCACCTGAACTAGATCATTCTCTCAGATCAAAATTGATGTTCTTTTCTAGGTAATCACGTTATATAAAATAAAGAGGGTCCAAAGGTATGGGAGTTTCATATGGATGGGTATATTCTTCAGCAAGTATAATTGAGATGTAAACTAAAATGATAATTATGACCTTGCCATAAACAAAACTATCAATAGGATAATTGAACAAGAACTTTGAAAGGTAATATAAAACCATCTTTAAAAAAAAAGCTCCTCAGCTACTGTCTAATCACATAGTTATTACTAAACAGATGTTTAGTGGCAACCATTCTGGTAGATATTGGGGAACATAAAGTAAAATGAGTCATGATTTACAACTTTAACCATACTATAGTCTACCCAAATAGCCAAATATGCAAACAAGTATTGGCAACACAGTGTGATAAAATGCTATAATAGAATTATATACTTCTAACTGTACCTGGAAAAGAGTGATAAGGACCTTTCTCTGTGGACAGGCATAGCAGTAGGAGAGGTAAGTAAGCTGGATCATAAATGTCAAGATGAGGAAGAACATTTCAAGAAGAAAGAGAAGAACACATACAAAGACTTTTAAATAGTAATTATCAATAGACAATCTTCACTGATAGGTTGGCTGTGAAAATTTGGTTAGGTGTCTCAAACCATTGTGATCCTTGATTATTTTACTGGAAATTTCAAGGATATCAATTCCACCAACATTTTAGGTTTAATAAGATCTTTGGCTATATTAAATCTGGGAAGCAAGAGGGGGCAAACCTGCTCTTTGGTTAGGGTCTACTGCTGACTGTGGCTACTTCATCCAGCCCACCACATCTGGAAGCATGCAAGTGAAAGATATCTTACCTTGTGGTAGTTATGCCTTCTTGCATGCTTCCAGACATGGTATCTTTCATCCAGGGATGTATATTCTGAAGTGCAGAGCCATAGAGCAAGGTACCAGGCGAGCCAACAACTCCAAGTATAAAATGGCTGCAGCTGTCTTCACAAAAGCCTTGCACAAGGCCAGTGGCTTGTCCAAGGCCCTCTAGGATAGCACCTTGTGGGTCAACTGCTATGGTGAGTTTGGGGTCCAGTCACTGTAGGTGGCTACACAATGTCTGGAAATGGTGAGGAGCTTGGCAAGTGTGGTCTGCAGCACACATCTAAGTGCAATTTGTCACAATCACAGTTCCTCCGAAGAACTTTTAAAGAAACATGCGGGCTTCCTGAGTCGCCTGGTGATGGAGAACTTAAAGAGATCAAGAAAAATGACCTTTGCACACTGAAAGACTCAAAAGAGAAATTCTTGCCACAAAATCTCTTGGGTTATAAAGTTCTCAGAAATTGATATGATAAACAGGGTGAGTAGGTAGTATGAAACTTATATAGGAAATCTACTAAACTGCAACAATATAAGCTTTCATGGTGATTTTTAAAGATAGATTCAAATGACTCATCCTGCCCATATGATACACTTCTGTAACTTGCCTTTTGGGGGAAAAAAGCCATTGTTTAAAACTGTGGTAATATTAGAGGCAGCAGTTAGCTCCTTGCTTTGTATTCTCTACTAAAAATCATTTAAATACTAGTCCTGTTCTTAAATAAAAATCAATGCTAAGTTTATTTTAAATTAAGTCCACCAATAATTCATCTTTCCCCTTTAGCTTACTCTATTTGAACCTGAAATTTTTTTCTTGAATATGTGACTATATATATACTGTGTGGATAGTGAAATGATAATAGGAAAAAAAGAGAAAAAGAAATCACCTTTTCTTGACTCAGAGTAGCTCACACCAATTCTAAAAAATTGTTGCATCAACTTTTCTGGCAAGACTCCACTGGTGGTATTTTTCATTAAACTCTGATTCTTGACTAAATAGCTTACCAGCAGTAAAAAAATTAAATAACAAAGAACTACAGCAAAAAGCAAACTTGAGCCATCCTAGGTAGAACCATTCATACCAAAAAGATTAAAAATATACTTTGAAATCTCTCTAGTACTGAATAGTTGCTCTCTGTCTAGAAATCATTTTGAAAATCATATGGACTGCATGAATTTTGGATTTCAATAATTAGATCAAGATCACATTAGCTTGAATTTAATGAAATATGTTCCAAGATGACAAGAATGAGGATAAAATATTATATATAAAAGTGAAAAAAGAAAAGTAAACATTGATATAATATTCACTGATATTAATAGGTGACTGTAATATAGATTATGTTGATTGTGAACATTTTCACATCAATAGTACATCGGTGTAGTTAGATGTCAATAAGGAAAAGTGATGTGATGAATTAAGATTTCTAATGTAAATATGTGACATGTAGTTTAGGTCAGATCAAGATGCCAAGATAATAGTACAGTATCACAGTATGTCAAGAATAATTGCTTTATGTTTTCTTTTATAAAATAAAGCATACTTACCCACACATTTTTTGTGGTGAGAAATTTCATCTTATAAAAATTTGACATAATCAATTTCAAGTTAGGTCATTTACACTATGCACAAATCAAATAATCTCTTAGGGATGTACTTATATACAATGAAGCAGATGAAGAAAAACATCAAGGGGAGAAGGGCAGGAGGTAATAAGAAAGTGAAAGAAGAAAAGAAAAAGCAGAAGAAAATGAAAGAAGGAATGGAAGACCCTCCCCCACCCCATGCCATTTTTTAACTCAGAAGAATGAGAATACAATGTAGAAGTCCATAAAAATAGTAGGAAATAATTTGATTATTGTGATTATTACATTATCAAGATTATATTGCTCACATGCAGATGCTATTCTGAGAGACATAACAATGACACCAGGTAAGACAATATAGTTTTTCAAAACTCAATAGCAGGAGACTGCTCATTTATTCCATGAACAATGCATGAAACAGTCTGGTGTTTGCCTAAGGTACGATTATACCCATGAAGATAATCTTCTAGATATAGCAAAGGTAATGAGCTGAGACGGATCCAGGCAATTATTTTCCCTGGTGTGAGGATGTCTGCTATCTGCTCTTCTTAGACAATGAAATCCTTTTGTTCTCCACAGGCCAAGAAGATAAAAAAATTGACAATGTGTTGGCACTGGGGAATCTTCTGTTCCATGATGAATGTGTTCCATCTAGAAAGAGGAGGATGCTATTGGGCTGCATTCATTAAGTTGATGCAATGGTGGCATGAACTATCATCCACAGAGATTTTCAATTGAATGTTATCCCACCAATCATTTTCTCATGGCCTAATGGAGTGTCCCTGACATATGAGTCTGATAAATTACCCAGTGCCAATTAAAAAGAGACACTTTCCCTGTCACTCATTTACCTGCAATATTCTCCTTTACTAGATTAGTTTCCATAAAAATGACAAATGATGAAAGTTTATTTGTAAAATTCTTCACTTTAATTTTTGAAGCTATATCATCTTCTGTGTTTCTACACTGGCTGTAAATTCAGGAAGGACACTTATTGAAATCATTAGAGAGCCGTTCTAAGTAGATATTATTGTAACAGAACTATTGAAAGACACAAAATTTTCAGATAAAAATGGACTAATTAGGAAGAAAAAGACGCTCACTCATTCATCAAATATGTATTGACAACTTCCAAACACCACAGAGGACTGCTTCCTTTATGGAAGAGAAGGCAGTATAAATCTCCTGACCCATCTCAAATTATTGGGTTTTGAAAAATTACCCTCTTGCCCAGAGAAACTTTTGCTACTTTAGTAAGAAAATTTCACTTACAAAGCAAGGTTTCTGGACATACATCAGTCCCTGCTTTCTGATAGGTTTGTTGCCAAGTTACTGAATAATAAATTTTAACGTTCTGCATTCATACCATTAAAAATTCCTTTAGGATCCTTTAGCATCCAGCACAATAGAAGCAATATTTTAGCAAACTTTTATCATGGGAATTATTTGATGAATATATCCAGTTCTCTTACATGAAAAGTAGCATATCATACTGATTAAGAGTTTGATATCAGATCATTAGCGTTTGAATCTCATCTCCACCATATTCTAACTGTATGACCATAAGCAAGTCACATAACTACTCAGTGCTACTGTACTATTCCACTTACCCACCTACCGTAAGCAATTATGAAATTGGATAAAACATAGGAAGCTACTATTTTTAGACATTAGACAACAGATAGCAGAGTGTGATCCTTGAGAGATGGTAAACATCACTAGAGGACCACATTCAGTCTGGTTTTGTTTGTTTGTTTGTTTGTTTGTTTGCTTTATGTGTGCGTGTGTGTGTGTGTACATATTTATTAAAATTATTTATTTTTACCTCATGGAAATTTACAACCTATGGCTGTGGTCCCACTGTGCAGAAGAGACCAAGACAAGATTGCTGCAGTACAGTAACACGTGAAATAAGGATAACAGAGAAGAGGGAAGTAAATAAGGAAAATATTCTAGAAATCTGCATAGCAATCCTCTTGAGCATATGACTACTTGTTAGTTTATAGTGGTTAGAGCAAGGTGCAATGAGACCTGGCAGAAACCAGCTGATTGAGAGAAGGGGATGTATGAGCTAAACAGATTATTCCAGAGGTCACAGTGTTGGTAGACATAGAAGTTCTGAACAACTAGAGCAGCCAAGGCTAACAGACCTTGGAGAATATATCAGCATCAGTCAAGACCCCAGAAAAAATGACACGATAGGAGCAGATCCACTCTAGATCCACCATAATCAAACCTAAAAACAAATCTTGACAGGATAAGGCTGATCCTTTTCTTGCCAGCAAGAGAAAAATTAACACAATGGAAAAAAATCAACACACTCAGAAAAAGGATTCACAGTGTTCAGCATGCAACAAAAAGTTACTAGACTTTGAAATAAGCAAGAAAAGATGACTGATAACCAAGATAATAAGCAACCAGTAGAAATGGAGACAGAGATGACAGATATTTGAATTAGGGAATAAGAAATTCAAAGTGACTGTTAAAAATACATTCAAGCAAGTAAAAGAAAATATAAACATAATGGGTGAACAGTGGGGGATTGCAGCAGAGAAATGAAAACCATGGAAAAAACTAAATGGCAGTCCAAAATCTGGAAAATATAAACTCTGAAACTGAAAATATAGGAATGGGCTTAATCATAATTGAACAGTTATAATTTGAGCACAAAAGAAGAAGGTTCCAATGAACTGGAAGAAAAGACAATAAAAATTCCCCAAACTGAAGCAAAGAAATAAATTAAAAGACTGAAATTAATGAATAGCATCTCTGTGACCTGAGGGATGATCTCTAGTAGTCTAACATATATGTAAAAAGAGTCCCAAAAAGAGGGGGGAGAGAGAGACCATGGAAGAAAACAGTACTTCAATGAAATGATACCTGGAAATTTCCAAATTGTACAAAAAATAGCTACCCACAAGATCCAGGAAATGCAATTAGTTAATAAAAGATTTTAAAAAACTATTAAATCATTGTTAAATTGCTGAAAATCAAAGATTAAACTAAACCAAATTAAAATAGCTTGAAAACACCCAAAACAAAAAGGAGCATTATATGCAAGAGCCAACTGAAAGAAATACCACCTCATGAGAAGAGGGTATATCTCAAAAAAAGGATTGTGTGTATGAATTTTGGCACATGGATTCAAATCAAACACCTATGAAACTCCACATTTGGGGGAGAGTTTTATTTGTGAATGTATTGCAAGCCTAGTTTAAAAAGGAATGAGGCTGTTTAAAATGTTGAATCCTCTGGGCTCCCAAATTTAAATGAAGATGTGTCAGGATACAGAAAACAATGGACTTGGAAGCCCCTCAGGGGAGCAAAACCTGAATCTAAGATAGGAACATTCTCCATCTTGGGGCTGGCAATTTTTGCCAAGTGGGACTTCAAATTCAACATGGAAAAGTAATTACTAAGTGCCTCCCATTCTGTTTTGAATAGAAGTGCTTATTGTGGGATATCTGATCCTTTTCACCACTGTATTTTGGATATATGTGGTCAGATGGATGTCACAGTGAAGAAGAGCTGTATGTGGACCTGAGATAGGGCATGAGTCAGAATTTTCAGCCTAATTCCATGATTGAACGAGACTTTTGAAGGTCTGACTCAAGAGCATATCTCTTTTTTTTTTTTTTAAAGATTTATTTATTTTATTACATATCTCCCCTTCCCCCCCGTTGCGGGGACGCGCCGAGACTTGGTCACTGCGCAGGCGCGGCTTTCCCCGCTTGTGGGTGGCTTCTGCTTCCGGCCCGCCCATGGCGGCTTGCCATTCTCAAGGCGGTCTGCCCGCTAGGAGAGGTCCCCGGGAACCGAACCCAGGGCCTCCCATGTGGTTTCCCAGCGAGCTCTTTATCCACTGAGCTATCTAGCCGGGCCCAAGAGCATATCTCTTACCTACTTTGTCCATGTTAGCTTATTGATAGTGTGCTTAAATTATTTTAAGAACCACCTCTGTTTCTTACATGTTGAAATAAATTTTATCTTTTGAGATGCCTGTTATTACTATCTACCTTCGAAACATTCCTACTTAAATTTCCATAGAGATATATTTTTTTTATTTTGGATATATTTTGCTTAGCTAAAGGTCATTAGAAAAACTTTATGTTTTATGTATCCCCTTTCAAAATATATTGTTATTGTTTGATAGCTGATGACTAGATTGAAAATTTGCAAGTGATATAAGGCTGCAATTCTAAACATCTTGAGGAAAGGAAGACAACTAGCATTTATCAAGGCCTACCCTTTATTGGGCATTGTTGTGAATCTTCACCTATACCTAGTAGAGTGATCTTATTATCTCCATTGTTAAAATGAGAAATTTCAGCTAGAATGATTTAATAGAGTCAAGTGGCAAATAAAGTGAAAAAAAAATCAGGATATAAACTCAGAGGATCATACTCTTACCTCTGGAAACTTCTTCAGTAGGTAAGTGGAAAGCCATATGTGATTTCGCCTTGAAGTCTTGCAATTCAGTTGCTAAAACATTCTGTTCTTATTATTTGCACTAAAACTTTTTTTATTGGCCTCTTCCTGTCAATACCATTTCCTGGGGGATTGGCGCGAGTATCTTTTTTACCCCCAAACTGATTTTTGATAAATATAAATACTTGACAACATTTTTTGATATTCACCTTTCCTATAATTGCTTTAAAAATTTTTAAGTTCTAAGTCATGTGGGACACAGAATCTTGTAACATCAAATAGCTGGAAATTTTGATTTCACTCAAGATGTACAAGTCAGTATTTATTTAGAATTGACAAGTAGATTCAGAAATGTGAAACTGTTTTCCACAGGCACAAAGAATATTTTAGTTCAGATGAATGAAAAACTATTCAGAAAGCTTTATTGCATATTTCTATCCCTTTTCCATTCTTTTTTCCATAGACTATTTCATGAATCAAAAGAAATTTCCAATGGTGCATTTATTAACATATGTTCCTTATTTGTAGGGATGTTAAAAGGCTTTATGTGAAAAGGTCATGTAAATTTGATAAATGCTGTCTTTAAAAAATCAAATTAGTATTTATGGAAAAACAAAAATCACTTAAAATGCTTATATACATTTCGATTCTTTAGGAACCAGATGCAAGACAGGAGCTTTCCCAGTTTATATATACATAAAACATTCCTCTTGGGGATGAGGGTTCTTTTAAACTTTTGTTTCT
Source organism: Chaetophractus vellerosus (assembly GCA_004027955.1). Lineage (NCBI taxonomy): Eukaryota > Metazoa > Chordata > Mammalia > Cingulata > Chlamyphoridae > Chaetophractus > Chaetophractus vellerosus. The sequence goes on along the minus strand of PVKH010018727.1, from coordinate 862 downwards.
TGAAACAAACTTTAGAAAGTGCTTTCTGAATGTCGATTGATTTTAAACTCAAGGTCAAAGTCAACTTTCCTTATGGAAAGAATTTGGAACTAAGAAGATAATTCTATATACCATCCAAAATACTACTTATCTTACATACATGGTTTTTTTCATTTAATCTGTATAATACAAGTGGTTGTATATTATTATCTTCAATTTTAGAGATGTAATATCTGAGTAGGAAACAATTTTATTTTCTGATTGTCTGTTAGCTTTTGATATGGTAAAATGCAATACAACCTCACCATCCCCCAAAAGAAAACATGGACATTTGTTAACAAATGGTGCTGGGATTACTAGAACTAATCTTTTTAAGATTGTACTTTTTTGTATCTTTTATTCAAATTGTATATAGGAATATAAAGGATTTTTATTATTTTTATAATTTTAGATTTGCAGAAATCACTACTTACTTTTACTAGCATTTTTCTATTTTCTGTGGAATTTTCTACATAGACATTCTTGTCATCTGTGAATAGAGACAGTTTTACTTCTTCCTTTCCAATGTGAATATTTTTTCTTGCCCTCTTGGACTACCTATAATCTCTAGTGTGTCCTTGCTTTATATCTGATCTTAAGGAAATTGCATTCAGTCTTTGACAGTTTAGTACATTAAAAAAAATTCCTTCATGTATTTTGAAGCTAAATTATTAAGTACTTAAATATTTGTGCTTTTTATGTCCTCCTTATAATTATCAAATGATCCTCTCTGTCCCTGGTAATGTGCTTTGTTCCAAAATCTTCTTCACATATTAATATAGCCACTGCAACTTTCTTCTAATTAGTGTTAGCATGGCAAATCTTTTTACATTATTTTTCATTT
>PVKH010018726.1:0-15028 GCA_004027955.1 Chaetophractus vellerosus | reverse complement strand
TGTACATCAGTATTGCAGGGTGGTGAGAATGTGGAGAAGCATGGGAAAAATACAACTGGAGTGACATATGGAGTGTGGTTTACAGTAATAATGTAATATTCTTGCATCTATGCTAAAGATGTGCTGTGTTGATGGTGGGGGAGTAGGGAAAATAATGCCAAATGTACTCTGTGGAACTGGTAATAATTGGATGATATTGTCTTATAATCTGTAACAAATGTTCCACCATGGTGTGGTATGTTGATAGAGGGGTGTTGTTTGGGAATGCTGCACATGTATATGATGGTTTTGTAAGTTTACAACTTCTGTCATAAAAATATAATTAAAAAATAGTAATAGGGTGGGTTGGGGAAAAAATACACCAAATGTAAGATAAGGACTATAATTAGTAGTAAGATTTTTGACAATATTCTTTCATAATTTGTAACAAATGTCTCACAGCAATGCAAGGTGTTGGTGGAGGGTTGGTGTATGGGACACCTGTATGATGTTATGAATGTTTGCTTTGTAAGTTCACAACTTTTACCATACACTTATTATCTATGCATGTTCATGTATAAATGATATAAAAATAATAATAATAGGGTGGGTTGGGGGAAAATATTTTGGTTAGTAGTAATATTTTGAGGATACTGTTTAATCATTAGTTAAGAATATTTCACAACAATGCAAGGTATTGGGGTAGAGTGAGGTATGAGAGCCCTGTATGATGTTATGTATGTTTGTTTTGTAGGTTCACAACCATTAATATACAGTTATTGTTTATGAATGTTCATGTATGAGTGATATACTTCAATAAATTTCAAATAAAAAAAAAGAGACCCCGATGTCAAAAATTTATTCTTAATTTCCCCAATCATAAGGAATAGTAGGAAGAAGAACTATTTTTCTTTCAGATAGCAGGCCACAGTGAAATGAGAGTTTAATATCAGAACCAAGATGAGGGACTGGCCCACACCTCCAGAACTATAGACAGCTTGTCCACTTGGAGCTGCTTTTCAATGGCCTATGATGTACCTCTAGATGCGGACACTCCCACTCGGGCACTCAGGCTAAGTCAAGGACTTTCTGCTTTTCCAGATAGTAACTCCCACCCCCTCCTTCTTGTCCTGAACAAGATGGAGGAACCAAGGAGGAGAGAGCTTCTGGTGTTGTTGCTTCTCATAGCCACAGCCTCCTGGCTGGTGGTGACTTCCAGATATAATTTCCTGATCCAAATCCAAATGTCAGATGCTGATAAAAAGCTTTAAATACAGCCCCAAAGTAAGGTCAGAATGGGTTTTCCTAGCGGGTTCCTCCAGAAGAACAGGGACCATCACATATTTCAGGCATTCGTCTCAGGGGCTGACACCACAATATATGTCCCATTAAAGGACACCTCCACAGAGGGAGGACTGGCCGTGAGTGCTCCCATAAAGTTTATTTCGTCTGTATACACAGCTGTGGACTTCTCTACTAGAACCAGGGAGGGATTTTAAAAGCAAAAAGTCCTCAAAATCGAAGAGGCATGTTTAAAAATATGTACTCAAATGTTAGGCTAGGGATGGGGAATAACTTTCATCCATGTTCCAACTCTCTTTACCAGTCAAAGCTAGCTTGGGCATTGTATTAGGAAGAATGCTGGGACTTGGAAAAGACTCAATGGAAAGGATGCTAGGAAGGATGTAATGGCAGCCATGGCGAAAGAGAGTCACTGTCTCCACATGTCCTGGGGCTTTCCTGTCCATGGGATAGACTAATAGCTGATATTCTTTGAGTATCAAACAACAGAAATACAACTTGAGTTAGTTTAAATAAAAAGACAAGAATTTATTGGCTCCTATAAAGCACAAAATGATGGGTTTCAGTCAGGGCTGAACCCTTTCAAGACTTTCTCTCCTTTCCTCCTTCAACTCGGCTTCTATCAATATGCCAACCTCATCCTCATTACTGAGATGGGCTTCTTCCATACAGCAGAGACAACTGCCAGACGCTGATCCCCAAGTACATGTTTAGAGAAAGAGAGATCAACCAATCTCCTCCTCCAGCACTTATTTGACTAACCATAGGCAAAGACACTGATTGGCTAGGATTGGGTATGTGCTCATTCCTGGGCCAATCAAGCACAAAGACCAAGAGTGTTGGGTATTATGATTGGTCCAGACTGGAACAGGTGCCCATGTCTGGGATCAGAAAGGCAGAGACAATGTGTTTGCATGTGTATGTGTGTGTATTTTGGGAGGGGAAGCTGGGCAAGAAAAAAAATCAATTTCTATTATAGATATCCTCAATTTGAGGCCCTTCAAATCTAAGTGGAAATTCTTGATACTTGAAAAATTCAAAATCTATATTTTTAATACCCTCTTGAGAGCTGCCTCTGCCCTCTCTTTCTGAATTCCCATTTCATTTCATCTGTAACCCCCTTACACTCTTTATCTCCTCAGTAACTTATTTGAGCTCCCCTACAAAGCCATGAGTACCTACAGATCATACCAGATAGGAACGTCTGTTCACTCATCAATAAAAATTTTAGCTCACCTGTTTCTCTCCCTGTCTAATTTGCTTCCCTGCCTGTTAAAATATATGATCAGTCCCTGACCCTGAGAAAGCCAGTCCCATGACTTAGGATCTAGACCCTAGCCCCTCTCATCTGCTCAAGGATTTTGCACTTGAAATGATCTCTGACCCCTCTTACAGCAACAGTTTTTCCCTCTTATTGGATTGTTCCCATGAACATGCAAATATGCTATAATTTCATCCACCTAAAAGAAAAAAAATCCTCCCTTGATCCCATGACCCTCTCTAACAACTACACCACATTTTAAATTCTCTTTATGGACAAACTTATCAAAAGGGTCGATTATGCCATCTGCTTCCAATTCTTCACCTCCCCTTCTCACATTAACCCACTTCTATCAGTATTTTGTCCCCACCACTCCACTGAAACTCTTCTTGCCAATGTCAGTGGAGGATACCAATGTCCTCCATCTTGTCAAACCTTATGGGCAATTCCTTGCCATCATCTTACTAAAGTTTAAGCACCATTGGACACTCAACTGTGCACTTTTACTTTCCCTTTCTTCCTTTGGTTTCTATAACAACATATTCTCCTACTTTTGCTCTTATCTTCCTGGCTGTTCCTTCTGAGTCTCCTTTGCTGGATCTTCCTCTTGTTCACAATTTTCAAATATAGCAGTGTGCCTGGCTCTCTTGTCACTCTCATTTTCTCTGGGAAAACACATCCGTGGCATTAAATAAAATCTGCATGCCAACTACTCTATCTCAGAACTCTAGCTTGAACTCTAGGCTTGTTTTTGACTACCTTCTCAACACCTTCATTAGCATGCTTAGTAAGCTTCTTTTAAACTCAACAGGGCCAAAATATAACTTTCCTGCCCAATCTACCCTGACTTATTTAATGATAACACTATTCACCCAGTTGCTCAGGTTAAAATCTAAAAATCCCCCTTTATTTTCCTCTTTTCCTAAAACTCCACATCCAAGCCATCAGTAAGTTCAGTTGATGCTACCTCCAAAATTCATTCCAAATATGACACCTTATCATCACCTTCATTACCAACCTAGTGCAAGCTGCCACCAATTCTCACCTGAACCGCACAGCAAGAGCTTCCTATTGGGTCTCTCCACTTCAACTCTTGCTCCTCTATAGTTCATTCTCCAGTGAGAGAGTGAGAGTGATCTTCTGAAAATGCATTCAGATCACACCTCTTCCCTGCTTAAACTCCTACAAGGTCTTCCCAGGATATTTTGAATTAAATTCAAAATCTGTAGTATGGCCTCCATGTCCTACATGGCCTTGCTCCTCCTCTTCCTCCAACCTCTCTCCTCCCATATCCCTTTGGTTCAAACGTTCCAGTCACATTTGTCTCTATGCTGTCCCTCCTCCATAGCAAGCTTATCCCCCTCTGGGGGCCTTTATGCTGTGTTTTCTCTCTTTAGAAAACACCCCACTCCCCCATTCTTCACACAGATGTCTCCTCACCATTTGGGTCTCAATTCGAATGTCACTTTCTTAGGGACTCCTTCTCTATCAATCCTACCTAAATTAGCCACTTACCTGATACCACAGGCAACTTTTATCCAGTAACTGTGATTTCCTTCATAGCACTCTGTTTTAAACTGCATATTTTCTTTATTTAGGTATCTAAATATTTCCATATTCACCCACTGGAATGTGAACAGGGACCATATCTGTCTAATTTTATTGCAACTTATTTGCCTGACAGACTACAACTCCTTCATTAGTATCGGGCAATAGCATATTCTGAATGAATGTTTGCTGAATGAGACAATAAATATGTGTCTCCCTCTTTACTTTTCACAGTAGATGTTCAATAATTTTTAGATAGGTGGAATAGTGGGTGGAAGAATGGATGGAAGGGTGAATGGTTGGATAAATAGATATATATGCAAAATGAACCAATTTAATATCCTCCCCCCCCCCATTACTGGCAAATATAGGAGAGTAACTATGTTATTTCAGTTATCTATAATTACATAACAAATCAGTTCCAATACTTAATGGCCTAAAACAATGGTTGATTTTATCTTACAATTCAGGGCATTGGTTTGGGTGGTTCTTCAGCTCCACATGGTATTGACTGGCATACTGGGATGGCGTCACTCATCTGGGGGCTCTGTTGACAAGAACATCCAAGATGGCTCACTCACATGGCTGGCAGTTCATGCTAGTTATATCGGCTGAGCGTTCAGCTAGAACTGTTAACTGGAGCACCTACACTTGTCGTTTCCTTGTGGCTTGAGTTCCTCTCAATATGGTGGCTGGGTTCTGAAAGAATACAACCCAGGAGTGAGTGTTCCAAGAGATTCAGGCAGAAGCCACAAGCCTTTTTATGACCTAACCTTGAAAGTCCCTGGATGTCACTTCTATCACATTCTTTTATTATGTAATCACTCGTGTCAGCTTAGATTCAAGACTCCACCTCTTGCAGTGAGACGCAGTATTGGTGGTGGCCATCTTGGAGACTCTCTACCATGCCTGTAAACTGTCAGACCATTGCATTCTGCAGGAAAATCACATTTATTAGCTCTTCATCCATCTGTTCTCTTCATTGCATCTACTTCAGGTATATGTAACTCTGTTTTATTTAAAGCAGATCAGATCTTACCAATTATAAACAAGTAAAGTAAAATATTTTCATAAGTCAAGCTTCCATAACTCAGAGGCTGCATATTCATTATATGAAAACTCACTTTCAGAATTCTTTGACTTCTTTTTGTCCCAAAAATATAAGCCCACTTCACTTTCTTTCAACTATATTGTATATTCTAATTTGTGTTCTCTGTTTTTTCCTGCCACTTGTCCCCTTGCCCCTCCCACCACCGCATCTCCTTCTCATTAGTTCAGATAGGCTTATAGGGAAAGAAGATGTCATTTCTAAAATAAAAGCTAGAAAACAAATGGAGATATATTCAAAGTAGGGGATTAAGAGTTGAATTACTAAATTAATGGTTAGATTCTATTCAGTTAGGATGCCACTGCCATTCCCTCTGTAGTTCTTATTAAGTGCACAGAAGAATTACATGTGTAACTGAAACAAACAAACAAACAAACAGAAAAAACATCTTGAGCTGCACCCTAGACCTACAAATCAGAAGCTAACAGAGTATGACTGGGCACTTATATTTTTAAAAAATATCCACAGGTGACTGATGTTTTTTCAGCATTTTTTCTCTAGGCTTTTCAGATAACACATTGAAAGGAAAACCTAACTTTTTTACAAATATAGTTTATCTTAGTAGCACTCTCTTACCATTTTCCTATTGAAGATGTGACTAGAAACTTCAGCTAGGTTTCCAAGTATGTTTTAATGCCTCAGTTTCTAGATGAACATATTTGTACATTTATGAGGAAATGTAATAAGAAGATACGGTTCCATATTACAGAGATTCACTTCCAGGCCTCTTTTCAACAATGATCCTACCCTGCAAAAGACATTGACCTCACAAGAAACAATTACAGCCAGGGGCTCACTGTGCTGAATTTCTCCAAGTACACCCCGTCAGTGGGCCACAGCTGCAGCCAGCAGATTTTGTACTTCTCTTGTTCCCGCTGAGGATGAAATGTGCTGAGGCAAATAACCTGGTGAATCATTCATTTTCTCAGAGAACAATTTGTGAGTATTACAATTGCTTTTTGCCAAAATAAAGAGCAAAGACAAAAATACTTTCTGCATGTATATAACCTTTGTCATTTTCTAATCATTTTTCCGGTGATGAGGATGATGATAGCTCACACTTATTGAAAGCTTCCAATGTGCCTGAAAGCTTACGATGTGCCAGGTTTTGAACTAAATGCTTTGACAGAGAGTATCTCATTCAATTTTTATAATACTAGGTGATAGGTAATGATAGGTAGTGTTATTTTGATCCCTCTTTTCCAGAGGGGAAAACTGAGGCCACACAGATTTTGAATCCATATCATAGCCACCATGCCAGACTGCCTCCATTTCCATATGTCACTATATCTACCTATATTTATTGATCTTATTGATCGATCTACTATAAATCAATCAATAGGGATAGATTAATTTAATAATCACAAACCTCTGGGTGATACACAGTGATAGTTATTATAGTGTCCACCTTTCAATGAGAAAACCAAACCTCAAGAGCTAAAACAACCTGCTCAAAGTAGCATTAGAGAGACAAACCAGTTTTGTGACCTGAGCTCTGTGGCTTTCCCACCACCCTGAGGCAGCTCCAGCAGGGCCCAAGAGGTCTCTCTAAATGGTGCCGTATGGAGCAGATGGAGGTTGGTGGGGTGGGATTCAGCAGCATACTGAGCCCTCTGATGACATTTTCAGCCACGGAGAAGAAGGTTTTATCAAATCCCCATTAGCCCAAGACTCGATCGAACCAAGATTTTGCAATGTGAACATAATGTTCCCACTCTCCAGGACCTAATCCTTTTCCATTGGGGAACACATTCACAAACAATGGCTCCTAACTCATGAGGAACAGGGTTCAACTCTTACTCCACACGCGGGGACCTTTACACCAAGTTGGAGGCAGCAGCCCTGAGGTTAAAGGGCTGTTCTGTGTCTAACCACTAAAGCTCTTGCTTGAAGGGAGGTTTCCCAAAATGAACCCCAAAGAAACCGAAAATGGCATGAATATATATCCTGTTACTCAACACTCCCTGGGTTTCATAATGTGAAGTCAGGAAGAAAAGGTGCCAACATTCCTGAATGTTATAATCATTAAGGAGCAAACTCTAATGTTCCCACACTTGAAAGTTAAAGAGATGGGATTATTTACTCTCCTCCTCACTTATGGAATCACTGCAAAACCATATGGGCTGAATTAGGCATCTAACACTAATGCTCCCTACTATTCCCTCCGGGGGAACTTTGGGGCTCATCCCAGGCTTTTGGCTTTAAAGACAAGGATATCCTATTTGGAAACATAATCGTGAGCCCTGATATTAATAAGCACTTTCTAACTTCAAAGAATTTTTATAACCATTGCTCTAATTAAATCTCAACTTCCCAGAGAGGAGGCAGGATTCATCATTTCCACTTTACAAATGGAGAAATTGAGGCAGAGCCCTCAGTTTCATATCTTGGAATGGAAACCATGTTCTACCTTATTGTAGAATCACTGAAATATTTAATCAGGTTTAATCTAAATTAAAATGTTAATATTTGAATTTTTCTTGTATCTTTGGTGACAGCAAAATAAGACATTTAACACTATATTATAATGGTTATGTGGCCTTGATTTAGGTATTTAACTTCCCTAAGTTTTAGTTTCTTCATTTAAAAAATGAAAATAATAATAGAAGCTACCATATTGTTGTTTAGATTAAATAACATATGTTAAGTTCCTAGAACACAATGAATTTTAGCAGTCCCTTTTAAGCTGGCACCCTTTCCTTCAGCCACTTATTCATTCACTCATTCATTCGTTCGATTAGTGTTTTTATCTGCCCATTGAGTGCCAAGAACTATGCTGTCTGCAAAGGATATAGGCTGAAAAAAGACAGACACAACCAAATCTTACATATGGGGGAGGGGGTACCGTATGTATTATTATACATTAATTCACATAAAATTTGGGTCAGACCCTTTTTTGTGTTTTAGTTTTATCTTACCATGCATGTGACAATAAAATATCTCATTGATTGTCCTCCCAATTGGTCCATTTGAATGTAAGGCTGACTGTATTCAAAGCCAAGGATAACTTTCTTGGCTCTTCCAGGTATTCAGCCTTCTCAACATGACAACAAAAACCCTGGAAGCCTGGAGACCTGGGAGGTGAGCAGTGGAAGCCTGCAAAAAGCAATAAAAGGGAGAGAAAAGAACTTCATGAAAAATCAGAGGGCAAAGAACAACTCCTTCTCCTTAGCTATCATCAAATAGTGACGTCAACTCTCTTTAGCAATTCATTTGCTCATTCATTTGCTCATTCATTCAATAAATGTTTATCAAGTACCCACTGTGCCAGGTTCTATAGTTGGTTCTGGGGATATAATGGAGATCAAATGGAAATGGACCCTGATGCTGAGGCATATATAACCTATACTGTGCCTCATACTTGCTATCGAGAAGATTTTATAGACACTAACCAGTTCTCTGCCCTTGCCTAACTGGGGGCCCAGTCTTACATGCATCCATTCAAAAACATAAGGGTAAAGAACTTCTTCTAGAAGCCTGGTTGGCAGGGACTTGGAAGAAGAGGTAAGGAGGGAAGAGGAGCCAGAACACACAGTCTCCTAGGAAACCCAAAGTTAAAATGGCTATGGGCTTTGCAGTCCAACACGTTTGAGCTCAAGCTTCATTTTGACACTAGTTGTTTGACCTCAGGCAAGTAGTTCAAATGCTCTGAGCCTGACTTACAGAGGGAATAATAATAATCTGTGCCTGGCTGTGCCATGGCTCCTCTAAAGGACTGACAAAGTTCTTGACCAACCTTAAAGAACGTGAACAAATGGCAGCTTGCAATACCTTGATAAGGTTGAGCTGCTCATGCTAAAGATGCCCCCATTCAGTGTTTAGCAGGGAATTGGATTCAGGATCTGCAGGGTGGGGTGGCTTTGATTGATTTCTACTAGCAAAAACAATGGTCGCTGACTGTTTTGGTCAGCCACAGGGATGCCTTTTGTAATATATCAACAATTGGTTGGTCTTTATAAAGGGTATTTATTTGGGGTAGAAGCCTACAGTTACCAGGCCACAAAGCATAAAGTTCTTCCCTCACCAAAGTCCACATGTTGGAGCAAGATGGCTGCCGACCTCTCCAGGGTTCAGGCTTCCGGGTTCCTCTGTTCCCAGGGCTGCGTTTCTCTCCGGGCTTAGCTTCTGTTTCCACCACAAGCTCAGCGTAGACCATGAGGCTCTCTATGTGTTGCGTCTCTCCACAAGGCCAGCTGTATACTATCGGGCGAACGGCTCACTCCAACATCAGGACTGCTTCTCAAATCTGCTTCTCCAAATCTCTGCAACTTAAATCTGCTGCCTAGCCTTTATACTTGAGACCACACCCACCGAGGGGCGGGGCCCAACACCCTCCTGACATGGCCCAGTTAATTCCCTTATCATAAACCAATCATGCCCAGATGAACAGATGAGTTTACAACCATAATCCAATTTATATTTTTGGAATTCATAATTACATAAAACTGCCAATCCATTACACTGACCTTGGCTTTTTAATCAAGTCAACATCTTCTAGAATTTGACCAGTACTTATTTTTGACTCAATGTAAGGTGTTAGAGTCATCTACATTAAGCTTCCATTATTTGCAAGGACTGTGCTGGACTAGGCGGTGGGGAGACCAAGCTGGAGGGGAGGTTCAGCCTTGAAGCATCAGAAAAATTTTGACAAGAGGAGGTAAGAGTAAGTATGGCTTTCCGGAAGTGTAGAGAGTGAGCAGATGGAAGTGCTGTTCTCTGGAGCTTCTTGATTGGGGGATCTCAGTGCTCTCAGCACTCACAGCTTTTTCTTTCTAATTAGATGGATAGATAGATAGATAGATGATAGATAGATAGATAGATAGATAGATAGATAGATAGATAGTCAACAAATATAGAGAGATGTTCAACAAACAGATGCCTATTGAATAATGACTAAAGGAGACATCTTTTGAGTTCCTGATCTAGGCCTGAAATGGATGTACTGATATATATTAGCACATTTAATATTCCTCAGATTTCTATGATTTAAGTATAATTATTTTTTCTCATTTTCAAGAGAAAGAAACCAAAGTACTGAAGTTTAGAGATATGAAAGCTTTCTTACTCATAAGTGGCAGAGTTGTAATTCAAAGCCAGGTCTAAATTGTTTACTATGCCAGGAAGGAAGGAAGGAAAGAAGGGAGGGAGGGAGGGAAGGAGAGAAGGAGTAATGGAAGCAGCAAGGAAGGAAACAACTTAGGCACTTTCAGCAATTCTATAGCACACCTGGAAATGTAACTATATAACTCACATGCCTATATTCAGGCCTAAGATTATAGTGTTTGGGTCCATGGAGAAAAGTGGGAGAGGAACAGACTGGGAGAAGATACGTGATGAGAGAAGAAGGAGGTGGAAGGAGACCGAAATACAGCCCTAGGCCTCTGAAGCCTCGCTCAGGAAAGCCCTGTGTCCTAAGCCTCATGGCAATGACAGTGGAAATAATTTCCCAGGGCAGAACAGACCCACACCTGATGCTTCTTGGTCCCCAGAGTCCTGAACCCACAGTCCAGGTGGCAGCTTAAGGCATCAGTTTCAACCTAGGAGTCATCCCAGCCTGGCCAATTCTTCTCATCCTCAAGACCCAAGTTTAAAAATCTTTCATGAAAATACAAACCCACAGTGCCCTCCCCCTGGTCTGCATACCTTGTAATTGTAAAATCAGCAGTAGCCAATATTCAAGAATCTACTAAGCATCTACTGTGTGATAGGTACTGTGTTAAATCCTTTGCATGTTTTATTCTTTTATTATCACGTTTTTAATCAGCCCTTTGGGGAAGTTGCTTTTTAGTACCATATTATAGAAGCCATAATGTTTAAGTAATTTCCCAGCATCATTTTGGTCCCAAGTGGCAGAGCAAGGCTTCTAATCCAAAGTCCACATTGTTTCCCTCCTCCTGTTTGCCTGCTTGAAGGTTTAACTCGGGTGTTAGAGGAGCAAGAATGGAAGAGGCTGGTGAGCAGTGCCGTATAATTCCCAAAGAGCCTTGCAGTGGCCAGGAAAGTGTGAGGGTGAAATCTTCATGCATGGAAGCTTGGCTGGCTGCTCTAAAAAGGGTTCAAAGCATGATATCACGGAGACTGTCAAACAGGAGTCAGAGATGCATACCCAAGAGCAGAATCTAATTTCAATTCTAAAACTTATTTCATGAAACAGAGTATAAGGCAACAATTATTTGCTACATAGGAAAATTAAAGGCATAAATAAAGTCAAAGCTTTAAGCAGTGAGGCAAAAATCACACAGGCTCCAATTTCCTTTTGCTGCTTGTAGCAGTCGGTTTGAAAAGAAGAAAGCAGGGGACTAGGAAAAATACAAGGTCAGTGGACCATGGTTGATCAATGTTGATGCTTCAGACCTACCCCAACCACTGCAAAACCCCAGGCAAGCTGGATGGGCTGAGAAAGGGACCCCGGCTACTATCCACAGGAATTTCACTTTCCTAAAAACGGACTCCAGCACAAAATTCTGGTAAATAGGGCTTTATTTCCTTAGACTCCTTGTAGCTCCGCTTCTGCCAAAATGCATTTCTTAAATGTTCCAACCTTAAACATACACACAGTCTCTTGGCATTTTTTAAATACTAACTTTGTCCCTTTTTGAACCTCAATCACCAATTAAGTCTTCCTGATGATAGATAAGTGGTGACACATGACAGGGGACAAACTGATCTAACTCTTTGTTTCCCATGGGCACATATGTAAGGCATGGGTCAAATGTCAAATGTTATGGGCCATGTTTTACAAACACTGCTTGTGACTTCTTCCTCTTCTTTACCTTCCATACCCGCTTACTCTCCTTTTAATTCTCCTCCACAAGTGAATCTCAAATCCTTCCTCTCCTTTCCATTCCCATTTCCTTTGCCTCTGGCCAGGACAAATCCTTCATCATCTCCTACCTGGGCCACTGCAAAGTTCACGACCTCTGCTCCACCACCACACAGCTGCAGGAGAGACCTTCCTAATCCACAAATCTGATTTCCTTTTACCCTTGTCCAAAAGACACAATGGGCTTCCCATTGCCTACAAGATAAAGACCATCTTCCACAGTCACACCTATCAGGACCTCCACAAATGCTCCGCTTTGACCTCCCCTATCACAGATATCATTCGTTTATCATTTCATTCATTCATTCAAAAACATTCAGTGCCTACTATGTGCCAGCTGTTCTGCTGGGTGCAGAGCCATGCCAAACTTCTTGTACTCACACACTCCCTTCCCTGCGCTTTCACCACTTTGCTTTCTCACACGATGTCCTCTTTGCCTGGAAATTCTTCTCTCCTTCCTCCATCAGCTTTCATCCATCCTTTAAGAAAAGGTTTCCATGGCGTCTCCTCTGTGAAGCCTTGCCTGAGACAACCTACGTGCACACACACACACACACACACACATGCAGGTGCCAGGCAAATTCCCTCACCTACCCTCACGCCTGCCCGGATCAACCATGGTTTGAATCCTGTTGGACATTCGCTATCTGCTCATCTGTCTTTTTTATGAAGGGGAGGGAAGTGATGTCAACCTCAAGGGGAGAAGAGCATGATATTCTCCTCTCTCTCTTTAACTCACTGCCTGGCACATAGTAGGCTCCTATAAATGTTGTTGATTGACACCAACCTCAACCCCCACTTCCAAAGAAGTCAATTGGCCATTCTGACCTATTCCAAGGATTGGATAAGGTGAGTGGCTGCCAACATGACAGCATTTGAGGTCTTTCCCTTTACAACATTTTACCACAGCCATGACCATCTGCCCAGTAGATGCTCAATTCTTCACATACACCACCTTTTTATCTTCACAGCCTCATTTTCTGAGCCAGTACAATGTGGTTCTTGAGAGCATAGACTCTGAAGCCAGGGTACCTGGGTTCACACATCAGCTTCACCACTTAGTACCCGGGCAACTTGGCACAGTTTCCGCCCTTCACCCCTAAAACGGGGATCCTAAGAGTCCTTACCTCACAGGATAGTTGTGAGGGGTCAGGAAAGTAACACATACAAAGCGTTTGGAATGGTTCCTGGCACACAGTAGGTGCTAACTATAGGTACATATGTCTTTGCTATTATCACTGTTGCTATTCTTGATATTTTCTTCTCAGCCCATGGTCACCACACAGCAGGGTTTCCGCAGCCTTGGAATTCATCCCTCCATTTCAGGCCTCTGTGCTATTACTCTGCCTGGAATGCCCTTTAATTCTTCACGAGGGAACTCAAGCCGCCACCCCTGACCACACCTCACTCAGGCCTCTCCCACTCGTATCACCGCTGAGGCCTGTACATGCCCAGCACCAGCGCTTACCAACGCCACTTTTCTGTCCATTTTCCCTATTCAATCCCAACCATGGTGACCCGGGGGACAGTGCCCGAGCAGCCAGCACAGCCTCATCGAGCCCTCCTCTGGGTCAGACCCTGTGGCAGCTTCTGAGGACTCCAGACAGGAAAGTACTTTTAAAACCTATGGTAGTGATGAATAAAAGATGTCATGTGGGCACTTCAAAGCTTCTTTCCTTCTTTCCTTATAGATTCCTCAGAGCTGCCAAGAACTATGCCAAGTGAAGGGAGGGAAAAGGCCAGGAAAGAAAAAGGGAGGAAGAAAGAGAAGGAGAGAGGAAATTTAGAAAGAAGAACCGAATTGGGACCGTGGAGGAGCTTCAGTAGCCAAATATTCCACTGGAACATATTTACCGCTAAGAAAAGAACTAGCTTCTGCTATTATCGCAGAAACTTCTTGGCTGATGGCGTCTCAGGTTGCCAGGGCTGCTATGACAAATACCACAGACTGCTTGATTTACACTTCAGGAAGTTATTGGCTCACAGTTTTGGAGGCTAGAAGTCCAGAATCAAAGTACTGGCAGGCCACACTGTCTCTGAAGTCTGCCGCATTCTGAGGGTGGCTTAATCTCTGTCTCTGTCACATGGACATCTGTCTGTCTCCTTCGGTTTTCTCCTGTGCCTTTTACTTCCTTGTCCGAATTCCCTTTGCTTATGAGGACTCCAGTCATAAAGGATGAAAGCCACCTTGATTCAATTTGTCCTCACCCAAGTCCTCATCAAATGACTTCACCATGTCTTTCTGGGAAACCTGACTCAATCCCCAACACACTGCATTTCCCTAAGAGTGGCCACCATGCCAAGGAGGCAATTTTCTGCAGTGTGTGGGTGAATGTTTTAAATTTTAATAATTGCATATTTTAACACGTAGTAGCATTAAATTTCTGGTGCAGCAAATCTGTCATTCCATAGAGATGATTGTTTTATTTAGAGTGAGTTTCATTAAAGAGAGATACTAAGCAAATACAAGTGCAGGTGATACAATAATCGACAAAGATTCCGAAAGGGGCCTATAGGTGAGTGAAACTGGAATCCCTGATTTCATGGTGTACCCGGAAGGAGCTTCTGAGGAAGGCAGCCCAGGAAGGAGAGGGGGCCGCCTATGGGCAAGACCTCAGAAACCAAAGGCACAGCTTTGCCCTCAGCCTGCCTGGCCAGGACCTTCCGATCCCTCTGTCCCACACTCAGCAGTTAGAAAGGGCCTCTTTATAAGGATTTGGTCGGAAGACTTCAAAAGTCTCACCTACAAACTTCGTCTTAATTTGTAGATGGGGAAATTGAGGCCGAGAGAGGGTAAATGAATCATCACTATTTCTCTTGCTTAGACTAGATTTACTTTTAAAAAGGGCAGCCTGACTGGGTGCTCTTTTAAAATAAACTCTGTCAGTCCCACCACAGGACATGTTTCAGAAAACAGTGTATGTAGGTAACTCTTCTTTAGCCTAAATCTCAGACCCCCAAGGAATCTCATTTGAACCAGCATTGCTACAGAATATGAGGAGAATTG
>PVKH010018725.1:0-15049 GCA_004027955.1 Chaetophractus vellerosus | reverse complement strand
AAAGCAGTCTCCGATTGGTGAAGGCTGGTATGCGACCAGGCAGCCTCCGGAGGCAGGTTTTCTGCCCATATATCACCAGACAGATTCTTGCAGGCAGGGAGAGGCGGAGTTGTACTATGGGGGAAAGGGGAGGGATGGAGAGAGGTGGAACTGCACTGCAGCAAGGAGGGGAGGGGAAGGGAAGAGGTGGAGCCATGCCACTGTGGCTGTCAGTCATCAGCATAACTTGAGAGGCTTCCGGCTGCTGCTTGGGCTGCTGTTCTACCCCATTAAGTGCTGGGGGCTTTTAGACTGCCCCAGTTCCTCCCACAGATAACTGGGAGGTGTTGATTGGCTAATTATTAATTAGGGTAATGGATCCTATTGGTTGAAAAATCTCTTATCCTATTGGTTGGCTCAGGATCCCTTATCCAATTGGTGGCTCAGGATCCCTATGTCTCAGGGTGAGAGTTTGGTTCCAGCCTGCTCTTTCATTCCCCCCTTTTTATTTTATGTTCAAGGATTCTACCTGGGGGCCCATCCCATTATAGAAGAAACAAATGGGGAATATGGTCCTAGAGGTGTTTAGTAGTGTATAGGGGGTCAGTAAACAAGAAGCTAAGGTTTCCTGTGCTATATCGGATGTTGGCTTTCTCTAGCTCTGACTGTATGTCTGCAGGTTGGGACGAGCATATGGTTTTCCAACCTTCCTTCAGGCCAAGAAAGGAAGAAGTCCCTGGCTTGAAGCAGTCAATTCTTTCTCCCATGGTGTGTACTCCCCTCTCTCCTTTTAACTGGGAGGATCCCTGTTACATACATAGTTGATTGACCCACAGAGATGGGGGTGAGGGGTAGGGAACTAGGTTTTGCTCGTGGCCTATACAGAACCAGCAGGAAGATAAATTGTGGAGGGTAATGGCCTCTTCAGCCACTGGGGAGAAGAGGTGAGAGTGTAGAGTGGGTCCAAAAGTACTCCCAGCAAAAATAGGTAGGAGCAAGAGAAGCTAAACGTAATTGCACTTAAAGAAAGATAAAGATATTCAAGAGGAATACTGAAAAAATCCTTCACAGAAAGGTCCAGCAAGGAGGAAGTCAGGACTTTTCAACATCAAGTGGACATTTTCCAGAATAAGAACTTGAGATCTTTGATGGGCTCGCAGGAATAGGTGGGGCCTCTGGAGTTTCAGCAGCAGGGTCTGCAATGATAAAGGGTTTGACACAGGTGATGTGAACCCAGGAGTGGAAGGAATCCACTATTTCAGCAGTTGCAGTTCTAAGAGTTCCTTGTGAGCTTGTGAGGGTCCTTCCAAACTGGTTCAACGGTGTCTTCAAGATCCAGAATATAATCCAAGAAGCCAATCAAGATGCTGAAAAGTGAAAGTGGGTGGACAATTCCAACTCTTTTCTCTATCAATGGATCCTACCTGACCTCCTCCCATTTGTAACTCCCCTAATAATTATCCTGCTCCTTCTCCTCTTTGCCACACCCCTTCTCAACACTCTCACCAAACTCATCTCTTCCCAGTTGCAGGCCCTTAATTTTCAATTTGTACTCCAACCTGCCTTGGGGAAAGTGGGTCAGGCCACCAGACCCTTTGCTCAACCCTTTGCTCCAAACCCCTCCCCTTTTAACTATAGCCCCATATAGCAGGAAGCAGCTGGACTCAGAAACTGCACCCCGTCTCCCATAAAAGAAAAAGAGGGGAATGAAGGAGCAGGCTGGTAGTCAAACAGTGACCACTAGGCAGAGGGATCCTAAGCCAACCAATAGGGTAAGAGATTTTTTCAGCCAGTAGGATCCATTACCCTAATTAATAATCAGCCAATCAACATCTCTCATTTAGTATACCTCATTAACATAATATGCTAATCTAGTTTCCAAACCCTAGCCAATGCCCTTGAATGGACTCAGTGATTGACCTATCAGAGCATAGCAACTTGGGGCTCCACCCCGAGGGCAGCAACACAGTGAACCTATATCTAGCAGAGCCACAAAGCCCTGAAAGCACTTCCATCTTCACCCTGACCACATCAACACCAAGCTGCAGCACCAAGCTGAGCAGCAACATGGAGCTGTGCACCTCCAACTCCACCCTGGGTGCACTTCCACCAATGCCTAGGCCAGGCCTGAACTGTAGCACTGAGCTATAATCAAATAAATGTTTAACTATACTGAAGTTGCAGTTCTTCATTCTGAAGTATGCCTGAACTGAAGAATAAAAGTGGTGATAACCTGACCCACTAGATTTTGTGTTGGCATTTGAGGAAGAACCTAGAGGCTCCACCAAGATCCAGCTGAAAATGTTTCAATATTGTAACTCAAGAAGAAAATTTGATCAGATGTTCTGTGCCCCTGTGGAACCCCTTGTGCCTTTCACTAAGGTGGCTCTCCATTTGTGTTGGTGGTTAATTCTGAGCTTCAGTTTCTTTTCACTGAGCTCTCTATTTTGTCTTCAAGAAATGAATATACATCTTTTAGGAATTCTTTTATTATGTTAGCAAAGTTAAAATGTTTATCTTGCCACTAACTACACTCTCTGTCCTCCCTTTCTGTTGTGAATGTGTAAGAGGAAGTTTTAGGAAGGGAGAGAGCTATGTTCAATAAGCCCTTGTGTTTTTAGCTGGCCCAAAGGATAATGAGTAAAACGTCTCATTACTCTGATATCCTAATAGCAACTTTGGCTTAGATCACTTATCAAAGCATTATGTGAACATAGCTGAGACTGATTTTGTTTTACAGATGTGAAACTATTTCTGGGAAACATCTCTTTTCTATACCTTCAATACACTTATGGAAGCCTTTAGGTTGCAGAGCTGAAGCACAGATACACAATCAATATATTTAACTAATTCTCATCAGATGCACATGGATTTGTCTTAGTTTAAGTCCATGTTTCCTCCTGACCAGTATTGTACCTCTTATGTATGTATTTTCATTACCATATTTTCATACTTTCTTATCTTTCAAAATGGCACTGAAAACTATTTAGAATTACAATGGCTACATTAGGAAACTTCTTATATGAATAAAATTGTTCATTTCAGAGATACCAGAGTACAAAAGGAGAACAAAAATCACAAACATATAATTATCTGCATTGTTTAATTGGTATGAAGGAGTTTCCAAAAGAAATTCAGTCTCCATAATTGAGTCCTCAATGGATTCCTTATCTAAGGTAAGTGACAAATGTGAAAAAAAACTTTAAACTATATCCCTCAACTTCAGCCTAAGTACTTTTATTCTTCACTCATCCTATGCTTCTAAATTCACTCTGCCTTTATCGTCTTCTAACTCTCTTTTCCTCTCCTCAGGTTAGTCAAAATCCCTCCCAAACTCATCTGTTCACTAAATAAAATAGCTTTTCCATCTTTTCCTGTGTCACTAAAACAAAACACTACTTTATATTTGGTGCCAATTGAGGCTAAGTATTTTACAGTTATACCTCTGTGAGCTGCTTTATTTAGTTTCTTTTATTATGCAATTTGCAATATTTTTTGCCCTTTCCTGGGAACAGCAACAGTATTCTTAGATGGTTATGTCTGAATAGTTCATTGAGGTACCTTCTTACTTTAACAACTCCTTCTTTAGGACATTTAACCTTAAACAACTTTAGCCTTTAACATTAAGTAGTTTAAGTTTTCCTGCAATTTTCTTCTTAAATAATGAGGATTTTCTTTGCTATTTTCTTTTAAAAATGTGCTGGATTATAAGATAGATTCCACTATCTGCATCATGTTTTAGATTTTTAAAAAGGCATAAAGTTTCTAAAGAGAAGTTATCATTCTGTCAAAATTAAGTGCACTACTTAGGGTAGGAATTATTCACAGGAGATAAATCTCTCACTCCTGAAAGACTATAACCCATTCAACCTGACCCTCATCAGTTAATCAGAATCTATTAAAGGTGTGGATGTGGCTCAAGTGGTTGAGTGCCTGCTTCCCATATGGGAGGTACCAGGTCTGGTTTCCCGTGCCTCCTCAAACAAAAACAAACGAGCAAAACAAATGAAAAAAAACAAATTTGGGTTGCTGATGTGGCTCAGTGGTTGAGTGCTGGCTTCCCACATACGAGGATGAGGTCTTAGGTTCAATCCCCAGCCCCTGGTAGGTATAAAAAAAATAAATAAAATCAATTAAGAGGATTTCTGTGTCTCTTTAGCTACTATAGCCAATGTGATTCCAAATTTTCTAAACTTTCTGATAATACCAAATGTTCGTAAGGTTGTGGAAAAATAGGCACATGCATTCATTGCTGGTAGAAATACAAAATATTACAGGCATTTTGGGTGATATTTTGACCATTTCTTATTAAGTTAAGCATGCACTTAACTATACATATATACTGGTTCCTAGGAACCAGTAATCTGATTCCTAGGAATTTATTCTAAGGAAATGAAAATGTTCAAACAAAAATCTGTACATGAGTTGTTTAGCAGCTTCATTCATAATTGCCAACAATTGAAACAATCAAGACAACTGCAAGAGGGGAATTTACAACACATTGTGGTATACCCAAACAATAAAATACTACTCAACAGTAAAAGGGAATGATAAGCCAATTCAAATAACAACAAAGGTGAATCATAAATGCTTTTTGCTAAGTAAAAGAAGTCAAACCCTTAAAATGCATATCATAGCATCCCAGTTATACAACATTCTGGAAAAGAAAAGACTGTAGAGATCAAAAACACATCAGGGTTTGTCAGAGGTTGGGAAAAGGGAGAGTGGTTGACTTCAAAAGGACACAAAAGAACTTTTAGGGTGAAGGAATTGTTCTTTATGATATTGGGCAGTGAATATATGCCTATGCAATAACCAAAACAGTATATCACAGAGAGTGACAATATACACAAACTAAAAAACAAACAAAACATAAAAAACAAAAAGAAGAAAACAATCAGGATATTATCCATCAGTCTGGATGGAATTCAGATTGTCCCCTATGAATTTAATTGCATTTAAAAAATATGACATAACTGAATTGAAGAGGATAGGGGAAAAAAGAAGCTATATAACTCTAAAAATAGAGTTACAAATTTTTTTTCTGAAAAGTCTTTTTTTCACCTACCATTTTTTTTAAAGATACTTAGATTACATATATGTTACGCAAAAAATATAGGGATTCCCATATGCTCCTCACCCCACACCTCCACACTCTCCCACATAAACATCCTTCATTAGCTTGACACATTCACTGCAATTGATAAACATATCCTCGGCTTTGCCACTGAGCATGGAACATAGTTCACATTGTAGTCTACGCTCTCTCCCACACAGTTCTGCATGTTAGGTGACGATATAAAATGGCCTGTATCTGTCATTGCAATGTCATTCAGGATGATTCCCATGTCCCGGAAAAGCCCCCATATTACAACTGTTTTCCCCTCTCCCTGCCTCCAGAGCCTCCAGTGGTCACTGCCTCCACATCAATGTTGTAATTTCTTCCAATGCTAGAATCACAATACACCTATAGTAGAATACCAGTAACTCCACTCTAGTCCATAGTTCATTCCCCAATCCTGAGGGTTCTGGGATAGTGATGTCCATTCTACCTCTAACTGAGAGGAGGTTTCAGTCTCATGCAGCTGATGGATGGGACTCTCTTGCTTGCAGTTGTTGGCTATCTTGTTTCCTTGGTATGGTGGTTGCCAATCCTCATCTCCCTGTTAGTTGTCCTGGTTGAGCCCAATGAACTGGAGGTAAATGTTGCAACTCCACTGAGATTCCAGATCCAGTGGGCGCATGGACAGCCCAAAGACTCCATTCTATTGGACATACACCTACAGACTCCAGCACCAAGTATAGGTTTAAATAGAAGGGAGAGATGAGCCATGTGTAGGGAAGCCATAATTGAGTCCATTTCTGTCACTCTCAGGAGCACAAACTCCAAAGCAGGGCCCTCTGGCAAAGCACCAAACTCCAGAGCTATCTGCTCTGACCATGACCTAGTTGTCTCCAGAGCCCTCAGGAGTCCCACTATTTGGGGTAGAATCCACTTTGGCAGTCTATGAGATCCTGCTGAGATGTGCATGAGCTTTACCTCTGGAATGACCTCCCGACTCACTTTGAAGTCTCTTAGCCATATAACTCATTTGTCTTTATATTTCCCCCCTTTTATTTGAGGTCCTTTTCCAGATGCATTGCTAGTTTGTGCTTGTTAGTACTCCCAGGGGGTAAAAATGGAGTATTAAATGAGAAATATAAGGATAAAGTCCAAAGGAACTGTACATAAATATAACTTAGACATTCTATTTTTTTTTAAAGATTTATTTATTATTTATTACATATCCCCCCCCCTTTCTGCTTGCTCTTGCTGTGTGTCCATTCTTCTGTGTTTTTCTATGTCTGCTTCTTGTCTCCCCCCGTCCCCGCGGCAACGTGCCGAGTTGGCCCTCCACGGTGGTGGCTCGCTCCGTTCCAGGGTGGCTCCATTCCGTTTCCACGGGGTCTCCGCTCCATGTTTTGCGGGCAGCAGTCCTCCATGTTTTTGCGGGCTGCTGGCTTCCGCTTTCGCAGGCAGCAGCTCCGCTTTTCACGGGTGACCTTGCCATGCCCGTAGGGGTTCAGCCCTGCCCGTGGCGGCTTTTTGCCTTGCCCACAGCGGCTCTGCCCCGCCCACGGCGGCTTGCCTTTCTCAAGGCCGTCTGCCCGCTCGGAGAGGTCCCCGGGAACCGAACCCGGGGCCTCCCATGTGGTACACCGGCGAGCTCTTCATCCACTGAGCTATCTAGCCAGGCCCTTAGACATTCTAAAAGTGCTGTCTTTTTACAACCTATAAATGACCAAGTTTATAACAATTTATGGTCTAGAAAAGGATCATAAGGTGATAATATCAACAACTGCAGGCCAACAAATTAGATAATGTAAATGAAATGGAAAAATCCCTGGTAATATACAAACAGTATACACTGACCTTAGAAGAAATAGAAGATCTCAACAAACCAATCACAAGTAAAGATATCTAAGCAGTCATCAAACAAATCCCCAAAATGAAAAGACCTGGACCAGATAGCTTCACAGGGGAATTCTACCAAACATTCAAAGATTCAATGCCAATCTTACTCAAACTCTTCCAAAAAATTAAACAGGAAAGAAAACTACCATATTCATTCCATGAAGCCAATGCCGCCCTAATACCAAAAGCAGATAAAGATATTATGAAGAAAGAAAATTATAGATCCATTTCCCTAATGAATATAGATGCAAAAATCCTTAAAAAATAATTTCTTATTGAATCCAACAACACATTAAAAGAATTATGCTTCATGATCAGGTGGGTTTTGTACTAAGCATGCAAGAGTGGTTCAACACAATAAAATCTATCAGCATAGTACATCACATTAATAAATCAAAGAAGAAAAACCACATCATCTTGATTAATGCAGAAAGGGCATTTTACAAAATACAGCATCATTTCTTAACAAAAAAAAAAACGCTCCAAAAGATAGGAAATAAGGGAAATTTTCTCAACATAATAAAGGGCATATATGAAAACCCACAACTAACATTGCAATCAATGGTGAAAGACTGAAAGCTTTCCTGCTGAGATTAGGAACAAGACAAGGATGCCCACTGTCACCACTCTTTTTCAGTATAGTGTTAGAGATTATAGCTAGATACTAGGTAATAAAAAGAAATACAATGTGTCCAAATTGGAAAGGAAGAAGTAAAACTTTCACTATTTGCAGATGACGTGATCCTATACTAGAAAGTCCTGAAAAATCTATAACAAAGCTACTAGAGCTAATAAATGAGTTCAGCAGATTGGCAGGATACAAGATACATGAAAATCAGTTACATTTCTGTACAATAGTTATGAACAATCTGAAGATGATATAAGAAAAAATTCCACTTTCAATAGCAACAAAAATAATAAAATATTTAAGAATAATTCAGCATTCAGAAAACTACAATGCATTGCTAAAAGAAATCATAGAAACCTAAATAAATGGAAGAACATTCTGTGTTCATGGATTGAAAGACTAAATATCATTAAGATGTCAATTCTACCCAAATTGATATACAGATTAAATGCAGTCCCAATACAAATTCCAACTGCCTTTATTAAAGGAATGGAAAACCCAATTATCAAATTTGTTTGGAAGGGTAAGGGGCTTCGAATAGCCCCTTACCCTTAAAAATGAAAAACAAAGTTGGAGGACTCTCAGTTCTAGAATTTAAATCATATTACCTATTTACAGTGGTAGAATCAGCACGGTGTTGGCATAAAGACAGACATATAGGCCAATGGAACCAAATTGATGGTTCAGAAACAAACTCTCACATCTACGAACAAGTGATTTTTTATAAAGTTATCAAGCCCACCCAGCTGGGGCAGAACAGTCTATTCAACAAATGGTGCTGGAAGAACTGGATATTCATATCTAAAAGAATGAAAGAGGACTTCTATCTCAAACCTGACACAAAAATTATCTAGAAATGGATCAAAGGCTTAAATATAAAACCTAGAACAATAAAACTTCTAGAAAAAAAAAGATAGGGAAACATCTTCAAGGCCTGGTAGAAGGTGATAGCTTTTTAAACCTTACACCAAAAGTATGACCAATGTAAGAAAACAATGGATAAACAGGTTCTCCTCAAACTTAAACACTTTATGCTTCAAAGGACATTTTCAAGAAGGTAAAAAGGCAACCCCTTCAATTAGAGAAAACATTTTGAAACCACATATCCAATAAGGGTTTGATTGCCATGCTATATAAAGAGATCATACAATTCAACAATAAAAGGGAAAGAAATATAATTTTTAAAAATGGGGAAAATACTTAATAGACACTTCTCCAGCTAGGAAATACAAATGGTGAAAAAGCACATGAAGAAATGTTCAGTATTACTAGCTCTTTGGGAAATGCAAATGAAAACTACAGTGAGATATCATCTCACACCTCATAGAATAACCATTATTTTTTTAAAATCAAAACAGAAAACAATAAGTGCTGGAGAGAATGTGGAAAAACATGAACACTCCTTTATTGTTGGTGGCAATGTATAAAAGTACAGCTTCTGTAGTAGACAGTTTGGTGATTCCTGAGGAAAGTAAATATAGAATTGCCCTATGATCCAGCAATCCCTCTAGTAAGAATATATCCAGAAGAACTGAAAACAGTCATGTGAACAGAGATTTGCACACTAATGTTCATAGCAGCATTATTCACAATTTCCAAAAGATGACAAACACAACCTGTGTCCATCAACTGATGAATGGATAAAACATGTAGTATATAAATATGATGGAATACTAATCAGCTGTAAGAAGAAATGAAATTTGGACACATAATAACATGGATGAAACTTGAGGGCATTAGACTGAATGAAATAAGCCAGACAGAAAAGGGCAAATATTGTATTGTTTCAGTAATATGAACTAAATACTAAAAATAAACACATAGAGTTAAAACCTAGAGTATAGGTTCTAGGATATAGGATGAAGGCTGAGAAGGTATACTGATGCTTAATGTATGTAGAAGTTAATTAGCTTGACTGTAAAAATGCAGAAATAAATAAAGTTGATGGCATCACATTATAGTGAGGATAACTAACATGACTGGTTTATAAATAGGTTTGTGGCTGAAACGGGTAGTTTAGAGATGTAAATTTAATTAAATGAAAGCTATAGAATAATCTAGGGACTGAATAATATAGTGAACCCAGAGGTGGATGAGAATTGTAGTTAATAGTACAAAGAAAAATGTTCTTCTATGAACTAGAACAATTGTACGTCACTATTACAAGGTGGTAGGGATATGATGATGCATGGGAAAAATACAATTAAGGTAATTTATGGACTATAGTTAGCAATATTGTAATATTCTTGTATCAATGTCAAATAAGTTACTATACCAACATTAAGGGTCAATAATGGAGGTATAGGAATTTTTTTTTTTGGATTAAGGTAAACATTCAACAATTACTGAGGCGATATCTGTACAACTCTGTGATGAAAGTGAGAGCCACTGAGTGTACACTTTGGATAGATTGTACAAGGCATAGGACTATATAACACAGTGAACGATATGATGGAAAATGGACTGTAGTTAAGACTAAAATTATGAGAAGATTCTCTCCTGAACTATAACAAATGTAAATTACTAATATGGTGTTAATAATAGGTGGTATATGGAAAATATATACCAAATGTAAGCTATGGACTTTGGTTAGTGGTAACAGTCTGATGATTTTCCTTCAATCTGTAACAAATTTTCCACAACAATACAAGCTGTTGGTGGAGGGGTGATGTATAAGAATTCTGAAGATTATGCATGATTGTTTTGTAAGCCCTCAACTTCTCTAATAAAAAATATATTAAAATAAAAGAAAATTAAAAATTTTAAAAATCATGTAAATATGTGTGTGAGTGGGTGGGTATCTGGAAACTCTGTACTTTCTGATTTTTCTATAAACCTACAACTGCTCTAATTTTAAAAATTAAAGAAAAATAATCATGTAAAGAGTTTGAACAATTTTTTTCAGAGTGATTATAAAAATTTATTAATTATTATGTTACATAATTTCCTGTAAATATAATCAATAATTGAATTACAGTCACATAAATACAGGTTTTACTGAATTTTTTTCAGTGCCCTAGAAACTGATACAGTCAAATTGGCCAAGAACCTGGTTTGGGAATTTTTCATTGGGAAAATGGGAAATTACCATATTTTCAGGCTTCCCTTTTATGTAGGCATGCCTTAAGATATTTCCTCTGGTAATTAAAATCAAACATTCCATCTCCAAAACTTTGTAACGATTCATCTTTTAGTGCTGTAGTTTTCTTGATCCCCATTCTACCAAGAATCGGGGATTTTTCTTATTCATTCATCAGTTCATTCAACACACAATCATTATGGTTTTATGTATTTATGCATTGAACATTGGCTAATGATACAGAAGTAAACAAAACAGGTAACAATTCATGCTTATAGAGCTTCATGCGTAGCTTTATTTTAAAACATAAAGGATATTTTCATTATCTGATTTATGTGTATATATTTCATAGTAACTCTTTAAAAAAATTATCAATTGCTCCATATCCTATTGTGACTGTTCTAAATAGGAAAAACAATACTATGTGGACACATAAATCACATTTTAAAAATACGGACAATATCCCCCTTTTGTTACTTTTTTGGGGAAATCAGAACTGACAGTAATGACTAAATAGTTTAACAGTTTAAAAATTTGATTCCATAAATATTATATAAACTCTTATCCATACATCCATAGAATTAACCCTGTAAAAGCCATTTAATTCCTGTGCTTTAAATTATCAGGTCAACTGAAGGCTGATGGCCCAATTTGGTATGCAACTCAAAAGCCCTCTGAAGAAAGAACTTTGCCAATATTTATTTTGAAATATTTACCAATAAACAGGTAGATTTTTCATTTGAAAATTCACTGCACTCATAATTTTGAAATGCTAAAATTAGCTCCTGAGGGCTCTGGAGACTCCCAGCTCCCATGGTGAGGGCAGATAACTCCCACATTTGGTGCTTTGCCAGTGGGCCCTACTTTGGAGTTTGTGCTCCTGAGAGTGACAGAGATGGACTCAATTATGG
Organism: Chaetophractus vellerosus; assembly: GCA_004027955.1. Lineage (NCBI taxonomy): Eukaryota > Metazoa > Chordata > Mammalia > Cingulata > Chlamyphoridae > Chaetophractus > Chaetophractus vellerosus. Next base: position 3,497 of record PVKH010018725.1, on the reverse strand, counting down.
CTTCCCTACACATTGTTCATCTGTCCCTCCTATTTAAACCTATACTTGGTGCTGGCGTTTGTAGGTGTACGTCCAAGAGACTGGAGTCTTTGGCTGTCCATGTGCCAGTTGGGCCTGGAAACTCAGCAGATTTGCAACTTCTACTCTACAATTCATTGGACTCACCCAGGACAACTAACAGGGAGGTAAGGATTGACAACCACCATACCAAGGAAATGAGAGAGCTGACAACTGCAAGCAAGAGAGTCCCATCCATAGGCTGTATGGGATCGAAATCTCTTCTCAATTAGAGGTGGAGTGGTCATCACCATCCCCAAATCCTCAGGATTGGGGAATGAACTATGAACTAGAGTGGACTTACTGGTATTCTACTATAGACATTGTGATTCTAACATTGGATGAAATTACAGCATTAATGTGGAGGCAGTGACCACTGGAGGATCTGGGGGCAGGAAGAAGAAAAAAACAGTTGTAATACGGGGACTTTTTCAGGACTTGGGAATCATCTTGAATGACATTGCAATGACAGATATAGGCCATTTTATATCATCACTTAACATGTAGAACTGTATGGGAGAGAGTATAGACTACAATGTGAACTATGGTCCATGCTCAGTGGTAAAGCCCTAGGATGCTTTTATCAATTGCAGTGAATGTGCCACGCTAATGAAGGATGTTTATGTAGGAGGGTATGGGAGGTGTGGGGAGTGGGGAGTATGGGAATCCTTATATTTTTTGTGTAACATTTATATAACTAAATATCTTTTAAAAAACAACACAAATTATTATTAAAAATAAAAAAATAAAAAGAAGCATTTGTAATTTGATTGTATGCTGTGCTTGCTTTCAAAATGTTTGAAAATAATTTTATATTTTATTTTTATCATTTTATTATATCTTAAGATCAATTTTGGTATAAAATTAATTTCCAGGAATAGAATTTCAGTTCATGTTACTGTTGGGCAAGAAAAATGGAACAGAGTTAATAGTTTCCAGGAAGCAATTCTTATATTGCCAGAGCCTAAAATATAGCTGTATATCACATGCCAATTCTCAAACAAAATTTGGGGAATAATAAGGAAAACTAAGTACATTTTACCTTACTTCTACTAAAGGTGATCATAACAAAATTAGCAGAAATTATTATTTTACTCATGGATATCTAGTATAGTGCATAATTGAACACAGTAAGAAATCATGAGTATTGGATATAGAGTAATATTTTACTAACCTCAGTGAATATAGAATTGCAAAAGTAAAAATATGTAGTGAATATTGGTAGATAGCAGGAAAAAAACACACAAAAATTATTGATAAATGAGATACCAAACCAGATACTGAACATAGTTTCAATGAATAAAAAAGCAAAATCTATTTATACATGCATATATATGTATATATATTACTTTTGAATATAATTCTGATAAAGTCTGCATAGGATAAAGTATCTGTATTAGAGTTTGTGTAACATTATAAGCATATATAAGTGCATGTATACACACATATATCAGTATAATAATAGTTGAAATCAAGGAGAAACAGAATGAGTTTAAATAAATACCGATATGGCTAAGCAAAATTCATAAAATATTTTTAAACAAGGAGCATAAGCAATAGAACAAAGTAGTAAATTGAATGGAATTTTAATATTTTAATACATACAATAAAATAAACAATTTTCTGAGTATAAATACACAGGTGGTTGAAATAAGTGAATAATCTATCTTTGTATTATAGCAATTCTTCTATTGCTTTTGAACTGTACATTATGTCAGTGATACGTTTCAAATTACAATATTAGATTAACTTCAAATCTCTATTAGCTCTGTGATCCACAACTTGATATTTGGCTAAAGATTGCTAGTAATATGTGAATATTATATAGTTGCTGCGAGGTCTTTTATTAGGAAATACTAAGAACTATTTTAAAGATTTATTTTTTATTTATTACATATCCCTCCCTTTTCTGCTTGTTCTTGCTGTGTTCATTCTTGCATTCTTCCATGTCTGCTTGTCCGTCCCCCTGGCCCCGTGCGGCGACCAGCCGAGTCAGCTCACCAAGCGGCAGCCTGCCTGCTTGCAGGGGCTTGCCCTGACCACTGCGGCTTTGCCCTGCCCGCGGCGGTCTGCCCACTCGAGGAGGCCCCAGGAACTGAACCCGGGGCCTCCTCTGTGGTAAACTGGCACCCTACCAACTAGGCTACAGCCGGCCCCAGACCTATTTTAATATTTAGGAACCTTTGGCTATTATACACTGTCTTCCTGAGCAGATGAGAATTAACTGTTTAATTGATTGATATTATTTTTATTTTCTTTTTCTTATTTTTGAATTTATAGTACTTGTATTTAGTTTAAAATTTGAAAGATATCAGTGAAAAGAAAAGCTCTTTCCTTTCTCTTTCTTTTAAATGTGCTATTATTACCCCCTTACTCTTTATTTTCCAGTTTAAATTTGTCTTTATGTTGTGATTTCCCTTTCTACCTTTAAGTATATTTAATTTATGTACTTCATGATGTATATTTTACTCCAGCTCTTCAAAATGTGGTAATAAGCACACTTAAGAGTACCTCATATATTTCTGTCTATTTCTTCTCATTGTTTGTGCTTACAAAGTTACATGATTTATAAATATAATCTCCACTTGTCTTTAAGTCCCACTCAATAATTTTATTAAATAAATTGAATATTCCTTGAACACTCATTTGACATTTTTTTTTTTGGTGGATGGGATGTGTTCTCCAAGAATTTCTTCAAAATGAATTTATTGGGATAATGGCACCAGTTTCTCGTAAGTTCAAAATATTGATTCCTTCTTGTTGCATCATATTTTAACAGTAATATTTAACTATAACTATATTAGGTCATATTTTCCCTTTGAAAGTTGTATAGGTAGTTCTACACAATCATTATAGCATTAAGTCTTGCAGTGCAGAAAGTGAAGGTGAGCCTATTGTTTCATTTTATAGATGATTTTTTTCCCTGGCTGCCTGAAACAATCCTTTTTTCTCTTTAAAATACAGTTAAGTTCCCAGACTTTATTTAATAGATGATAATTTTAGGTTAACTTTTCCAGGGTATAGTATTCTTTTTCAAAAGTCTTGAAGAATTGAATTTCCTTTAATATCTCAGAAATGTTTTTAATTACATTTCTAAATATTTTTTCCACTGTTTTGATTGGACTAATTAAGAGATCCTAATTAGGAGTGTTTCAGAGGTTTGAAAAGTATTGTTTATTTTGATTTTCACTGTATCTTATTAAGGTTTTAGTTTATTCTCATTTTATTTTCCATTTATGTTCAGTGCTATCCTTTGCTTTTCCTTACTGTTTTTTAGCAATATGTATTTACCTTTGTGCTGCTTCCAATTTTGCCTTTATTTCTGTGAGAGTACTTTCTTTTTTATTTCATTTCTTTCCTACAGTTTAACAGTTTTTATTTCATCTTCCATCATTTTGTTACTATGAAAAAACGTCTAATCTTGTTTTATTAAAGTGATT
>PVKH010018724.1:0-15049 GCA_004027955.1 Chaetophractus vellerosus | reverse complement strand
GGCAAGCAGTGGGGGTTACTTTTTCCTGGTTGCAGGTTCATGGTATGGTCTGCTGGTCAGGCTGTTATATTAGAATTAACATCTCCACTAGGCTACAAAATGGAAACATATTGAAACAGCTACACCCAAAGATGAAAAAGGGAAAGAGTAGGGATAGGTGAAGGCTGCAAGATGGCCAGTGAGTGTGTCTGTGACGTCCCTGGCAACATTTATTTAAGATTTGTGGTGAACAATTTTTTTTAATAAGAACTTCAAGACACATGGTTACTTCATAGTTATTTTGGGGTTCACAAAATGTTAATAGCCTGAGGATAGGGTCATCAATGTATTTTACATTCTTAATATTTATAGATAAAAGTCAGGTATAGTGCTTCACAATTAATTTCCCTTACACAATATTATTTAGTCAAGCCTCCCATGATACTTTTCCTTTCTTAAGCAAACCTAGCCTAAAGTTATATATATTAAATGAATTCATGGAGAATGTAATACTGTTTACTTATTCAGTTTAGTTAAATTACCCCAAGAATTTTGGCAAATATCTAAGAAGAAAGATGCATGATCAATAAACAAAACAAAATGTTTGTTTGGTTTTAGTTTGTGTTCCTTACATTGCATATTTGCTCAACCCTGCAGCATTCTGGCTAATCCTCCTTCTATTCATATACATGTTGCCATATTGCAGTAGAAACATTAACTGAGCAAAGTCTATTATATGCACAGATTGTTAGTGCTTAAAAATGTGGCCCTGGAAGTAGATGGTAGTTATACACTGCCAGCAGGCAGTATTATCACAGGGTCATACATACTTCTATCAATTCCTATTCCTTTCTGAAAAAGAAAAAAATAAATCCAGCCCAGAATTCTCTGTCCAGCAATTAAAAAATGATGGAGAGTTCAAAATATTCAAAAACAAACAGAAAATAAGAGAGTATGCCAATACGAAACCTGCCCTTCAAGAAATACTAACGGGAGTTATGCCGGTTGAAAGAAAAAAAAAAAAACAGGAGAGAAAGAGTTGGAGGAGAGTGTAAGAACAACTAAAAAGACAAAAAGAAAATAAAAACAACAGATAATGAACATAAGCTCAAAGAAAATATGGCTAATGTAAGAAATTCCTTGAGAGCAATAACACTGATTGTTAATGGATAAAACTCACAAGTCAAGAGAAACAGTTTGGTAGAATGGATAAGGAAATATGACCCATCCATATGCTGTCTACAAGAAATCCACCTTAGACCCAGGATCATTCTCCAAGATAGACCACATGCTAGGCCACAGAAAAATTTTCAGTGAATTCAGAAAGATTGAAATTATACAAAGTAATTTCTCTGTTGACAATGGAATGAAGCTAGGAATCACTGAGGGCCAGAGAACCAGATTAGACACAAAGATATGGAAGTTAAACACACTCTTAGACAAACAGTGGGTCAAGGAGGAAATTTCAAAAAAATCAGTAACTACCTTGAAACAAATGAAAATGACAACACAACATATCAAAACCTATGGGATGCAGCAAAAGTTGTACTGAGAGGGAAATTCATAACCATAAATGCATATATCAAAAAAGAAGAAAGAGATAAAATCAAAGAACAAACTGGACACCTGGAGGAATTATAAAAAGAACAACAAACTAACCCCAAAGGAAGTAGAAAGAAGGAAATAACAAAGACTAGAGCAGAGCTAAATGAAATAGAAAAAAAAGAAAGCAATAGAAGAAATAAACAAAATCAAAACTGATTACTCAAGAAGATAAACAAAATCGACAAGCCCTTAGCTAGAGTAACAAAGGAAAAAAGAGAGGAGCTGCAAATACACAAAATAAGAAATGAGGTAGGGGATATCACCACCGACCCCACAGAAATAAAGAATATCATAAGAGGATACTTTGAAAAGTTATATGCCAACAAGAAGGATAATTTAGAGGAAATGGACAACACACAAGGAGCCAACATTGACAACAGAAGAACTTGATGAACTCAATAGACCAATCACAAGTAAAGAGATAGAATCAGTCATCAAAAACCTCCCAACTAAGAAGAGCCCAGGACCAGATGGCTTCACAGGTGAAGTCTACCAAACATTCCAGAAAGAACTAACACCAATTCTGCTTAATCTCTTCCAAAAAATAGAGGTAGAAGGAACAATGCCTACCTCACTCTATGATACCAACATTACCCTAATACCAAAGCCAAACAAAGATGCCACAAGAAAGGAAAATTACAGACCAATCTCTTTAATGAAACTAGATGTGAAAATCCTCAACAAAATACTTGCTAATTGTATTCAACAACACATCAACAAATTATACACTATGATCAAGTGGGTTACATCCCAAGTGTGTATGTATGGTTCAACATAAGAAAATCAATCAATGTAATACACCACGTAAACAGATCAGACGAAAAAAATCACACGATCATCTCTATAGATGCAGAAAAAGCACTTAAGAAAATACAGCACCTTTTCCTGATAAAAACACTGCAAAAGATATGAATACAAGGAAACTTTCTGGACATGATAAAGGGCATATATGAAAAACCCACAGCTAGCATCATATACAATTGTCATATCCTAAAAGCTGTCCTTTTAAGATCGGGAACAAGATAAGGATGCCCACTATCACTGCTCCTATTTAACATTGTCTTAAAAGTACTTGCTAGAGCACTGAGGCAAGAAAAAGACATAAAAGGCATCTGAATTGGAAAGGAAGAAGTAAAAATTTCATTATTTGCTGATTAATTGATCTTATACATAAAAAGCCCTGAGAAATCTACAACAAAGCTTCTAGAACTTGTAAATGAGTAAAGTCGCAGGTTATAAGATCAGTGTGTAAAAATCAGTAGCATTTCTGTGCACCAATAACAAACAATCTGCAGAGGAAATCCAGAAAAAATACTATTTACAATAGTAACTAAAAAAATCAAATACCTAGGAGTAAATTTAACTGCAGATGTAAGTGACTTATACACAGAAAACTACACAACACTGTTAAAGGAAATCAAAGAAGACTTAAACAAATGGAAGGATATTTTCTGTTCATGGATAGGAAGACTAAATATCATTATGATGTCTATCCTACCCAAACTAATATACAGATTTAAAGCAATCCCCCCCAAAATAAACACATCACTTTTTACTGAACTGTGAAAACTTACTATGAAATTTATTTGGAGGGGTAAGAGCCCCCAAATAGCCAAAGACATATTGAAAAAGAAAAAATGAAATTGGAGGAATCACACTACCACACTGTAAAACATACTACAAAGATACAGTGTTTAAAACTGCATGGTATTGGCACAAGGATAGACACACTGACCAATGGAACCGAATTGCGAGTTCTGATATAGAACCTTACATATTGCAGTCATCTGATATTCGACATGGCCACCAAGCCCACTCAAATGGGAGACAATGGCCTCTTCAACAAATGATGCTTGGGGAACTGGATATCCATATCTAAAAGAATGAGAGAGGAACACCATCTCACACCTTATACAAAAATCAACTCAGGATGGATCAAAGATCTAACCATAAGAGCCAAGACCATAAAGACCTTGGAAGATAACATAGGGAAGCATCTACAGGACCTTGCAATAGGAAATGGTTTCATGAACTTCACACCCAAAGCTTGAGCAGCAAAAGAAAAATTAGATAAATGGGATCTCCTCAAAATTAAAACCTTTTGTACCTCAAATGAGTTTGTCAAGAAAGTGAAATGTCAGCCTGCCCAATGGGAGAAAATATTTGGTAACCATATATCTGATAAGAGCCTGTATTAGTCAGCCAAAGGGATGATGATGCAAAATAACAGAAATCAGTTGGTTTTTATAAAATGTATTTATTTGGGGTAGAAGGTTACAGTTATCAGGCCATAAAGCATAAGTTACTTCCCTCACCCAACTCTGTGAGGGGTCCAGCTTCCTGAGTTCCTTTCTTCCCAGGGCTTGATTCTTTCCAGGTTCAGCTGCTTGCTCTCTCCAAAAGGCCAGCTGTAGACTATCAGGTGAATGGCTTGTCTCTTTCCAGGGCCTTCTCTCCTTCCTCACGGCCAAGCTCCTCTGTCTGCTTGCTTCCCCAGGTCCAGCATTAACTCAAAACTCCAACTCTGTCCTTTACCACGTCTTTTATCTTTCAGACCCCACCCACTAAAGGGCAGGACTCAATGCCCTACTGACATGGTCCAATCAAAGCCCTCATCATAACTTAATCATGCCCAGTTGACCAGGTCAGTTTACAAGCATAATTCAATATCTTTTTGGAATTCATAACTACATCAAACTGCCAAACTGCTAAAGAGCCTAATATCCAGCATATAAAAAGAAATCCTATTTCTTGAAAATAAAAAGACAAACAACCCATTTAAAAAATGGTCAAGTGATTTGAGCAGACACTTATCCAAAGAAGAAATACAAATGGCAAAAAAGCACATGACAAGATGCTCAACATCACTGTCTATTAAGGAAATGCAAATCAAAACTACAGTGAGATACCATCTTACACCCATTAGATTGGTGGCCATTAAAAAAACAGAGGACTACAAGTGTTGGAGAGGATGTGGAGGAATGGGAACACTCATCCATTGCTGTTGGGAATGTAGAATGGTCCAGTCATTTGGAAGACAGTTTGGCAGTTCCTCAAAAAACTAACTATAGATCTGCCATATGACCCAGCAATTCCACTACTGGGTATATACCCAGAAGAAATGAGTATATATGCACACCAATGTTCATAGCAGCACTATTCCCTATTGCTAAAAACTAGAATCATCCCAAATGTCCACCAACAGATGAATGGATAAATAGAATACGGTATATACATACAATGGAATATTACTCAGCTGTAAGAAGGAAGACAGATCTAACACATGGGTTGACATAGATGAATCTTGAGGACCTTATGTTGAGTGAAGCAAGCCAGGCATTGAAGGACAAATATTACATGACCTCTCTGATATGAATTAGGCAAATCAAGATAACTCAGAGAACTAGAGTCTGGAAGATAGGTTTACAGGAAATAGGAAGGGGGAAGAAGGTTATGAGCCAATGCCCATATGGGTGAAATCTATGATAAAGTAGATGTAAGTAGTTGTGCAGTGAAGAGACATCACAGGGGTGTAGGGATACTATTGAGTTGGGAGGTGGAAGTTTGACAGGGGTGTAGGGTGGGGAGGATGGTTTGGATGGTCCATGGAACTGGGGGGAGGATTGGGGAAGGGAGCTGGTGAACGCTGGGAATTAGTGGATATACGGGTGAAGCTACAATGTTTAGAAAACTTTATTTGCAATATGACAAGGAAGAGTTAATGGTTTAGGGTGTTGAATGGGGGAGCACTTGTGACAGGGCACAACTGGGACAGTCCTCTAGAGAATGTGTGAGTGATCTTTTTGTCATAGTGTGCTTTATCAGTGGGCAGAGAACCCACAGAGAATATTCCATTGTATGTATATAATGAGTGGGAAGGAGTTGGACTCCCATGCTGGGGAAACCCGATATGTTCTCAAATAGAGAGGAAGGTGTCTCTCGAGAGCATAAGCAGTTCCTAATAGGGGAGGACAGACTAATGTGTCCAGCACTTAGCTCTGGTGCAAGTACCTATGAATCTTGTCCTTCAAGGAGTGACATGTGGTGTCCACTGTGGGCCCTGAGGGGAGGGGGAGGGAGGAACAGAATAGATTGAAGGAGGGGTATTTGGGGGCAATGGAAGTTTTCTGCTTGGTCTTCAGTAATGGATACAGGCCATGTTAAATTTCATCAGAAAATTACTAAAGTGTATGGTCTAAAATGTAAATCATAATGTAAACCATTGACCACGGTTGGTAGCTATGTTTCAATATTTATACATAAGTTGTAACAAATGCACCATCCACATGTAAAAAGATTATTAATAGGGAAGAGGGAAAAGAAGGAGGATGTTGGGTAGGTATATGGGAGAAACTGTATATAGCTTTACTGTGACCTAAAACTTCTTTGAAGACAATATTAAAAAAAAAATAAGACATTGGGGAATAAATGGAAGAAAATGCCACTGTACATACAGGACAACTGATATTACAGTTATGAAAGGCATAAAATAAAAAATTATTTTATTCATTTTTAAAATAGTTTTCATTTTTTTAAAATACTCCAACTTTTAAAATTTTAGTTTAGTTTTAATTTATCTAAATTATAATGTATGTTATTTCTTATGTTTAAACCTATCATTATTATTTCATTTTCTTATTTATCAAATTTGGCAATATTCTTGGCTTCATTTTTGAAGAACTTTTCTATCACAGAAGGGTTACACCTATGGCAGGGGAGGATCAATGGGGTAGGGTGTCAATGATGGGGGATACATGGGAGGAAGTTCACCTAGGCATATATATAAGGTATATAAACATGTTCAAATATTCATGGGGCATTGCCACAGTGGGTAGAGAATCACACAACAACCAAAAGATTATTGAAGTCCCATCCTGCGGAGCTCTGCCATATTCTCTAATGGAACAGCAACAACCCCTCAAGTACAGGGGCAATGACTAGCGAAGAAAGATGGTCAGTTGATGGGCCCTTGATATTAATGACAATATTTATGAGTCTTTTGCTCTTGAATTTGCAACTTAGCCTAGTGTTGTAGAGTGCCTAAATGTTACCTCCTGAAGCCTCCTTGTTGCTCAAATGTGGCCTTTCCCTAAGCCAAACTCAGAATATAAATGCATTATCTTCCCGCCAGTGAAGGACGTGACTCCCAGGGATGAGCCTCCCTGGCACCGAGCAGTTACTACCAAGTGCTGGCTAGTGATACAACTAGAAGAAAACCTTGAATTAAAGTGTGAAAAGGTAAAGACAAATGAGTTTATATGGCTAAGAGATTTCAAAGTGAGTTGGGAGGTCATCAGAGAGGTGATGCTTATGCATGTCTCAGCAAGATCTCAAATACGGCCAAGGTAGATAGTGGGGCTCCTGAGGGTTCCAGAGATGCCAAGGTCCTACGGTCATGGCAGATAGCCCAGGAGTTTGGTACCTTGCCAGTGGGTCCTATTTTGGAGTTTGTGCTCCGAGTATGACAGAGGTGGACTCAGATGTGTCTTCTTTACACATGCCTCTTCTGTCCCTTTTACTTGATCCTATAGTTGGTGCTGCTGGAGTTGGTATGTGTACATCCAAGAGACTTCAATCTCTGCATTGTCCATGTACCAGCTGGGCCCTGAGCCTCAGCAGAGTTACTACACTTACTCTCCAGTTCATTGGTCTAATCAAGGACAACTAGCAAGGAGGTGAGAATGGGACAACCACCACACCAAGGAACCGAGAGAGTCTACAACTTCAAGGAGGAGAGTCCTATCCATCAGCCATATGGGATTGATGCCCTCTCTCAATCAGAGGTGGAGTGGGCATCACCATCCCAGAATCCTCAGGATTGAGGAATAAAATATGGACTAGGGTAGTCTTCCTGGTATTCTAATATAGATTTATTGTGATTCTAGCAATGGAAGGACTTATATCATTGATGTGGAGACAGTGGCCAATGGAGATGCTGTAGTCAGGGAGAGGAAAAAGAGTTGCAATATGGGGACGTTTTCAGGACTTGGAATTGACCTGAATGACATTGCAATGACAGATACAGTCCATTATATATCTTGCCATAACCTACAGAATTGAGTGGGAGAGAGTGTAAATTACAATATAAACTGTAATCCATGCTTAGTAGCAATGCTCCAAAATGTGCTCATCAATTGCAATGAATGTACCACACTAATGAAAGAAGTTGTTAATGTGGGGAAAATTGGGAGTGTGGGGAGTGGGGCATATGGAAATCCCTCATATATCTTTTATGTAATATTTTATGTAATCTCAGTATCTTTTAAAAATAGGGACGCATATGTGACTCAAGTGGTTGGGCTACCGTTTACCATATGGGAAGCCCCGAGTTCGATTGCCAGGTCCTCCTGGTGAAGGCAAGCCAGCCCTTGAGGTGCACTGAGCTGGCACAGCAAGATGATACAACAAAGCGAGACAAGCAGACTCAGAAAAACAAACAGCAAATGGACACAGAGAGCACCAGCAGCAAGGAGGGAGAGTGTTTTTAAATCCCAAGGTTTTGCTTCTATCTTTTCTTAAAACAAAAACAAAAAATAAAAGTGAAGAAAACATAAAACAACAGTTTTGATGCCAAAATACAAAAACACCCTTTTAAAAGATTCTTATATTTAAGGATTTGTGGAATAAAAAAATTATTGGGATATTCCAAGATATATTGTTGAGACACTTAGAAACTATTTCAATGTAACCTCCACTCTTTAGCAGCCTAAGCACACTGGTAGGTTCTGGGTATACATATTTCTTTTAAATCTTAAAGAATTCACATGACTGAGGACTGAGATATTGTCATTCACATTTAACCAATGTGGAAGCTGGACATGTTTCCATGATGTTTAAAAAGTTTAATAACTCTAATTGGAGATTGCATTGTAAGAACATACCTCCAAGCAACAAAATTGTACCTGGCACAGGTGGTGTATAATGACTGGAATTGAGAGCTCCTGGGCTTGCTGACAACTTATCTGAATCCCAGGTACCCTTGCTTGCTCTGTGAGGACCCCGTTGTTTATGTACTACTTCTTAAGCAACAAGATTTGCCTGGTTTTACCAACTCTTGTGAATTCACTATTCATTCCCCCAATTTATCAAATATTTAACTGGATAAATGATTTGTTTGTCCTGTGAATTAATTCAGTAAATGACTGAATCAGCTATGTTCATTTATGTCAAATTTTGCCCATTCCCACCCGCCCCCCGCCACCTGGACTTAACCTGCTACTAACACATCCCAAAGGGCTATAGCTGGGACCAAATGCCCACAGTATGAGCATATTTTAATATCAGTTTTCTGTTGCACTTTGAAGGGAAGTATATTTTGATAAAAACAACTAATCTTAAAAAACTTGTAAGTATAATAAAATGAACCCTTATATATTCTTCACTTACATTCACAAGTTGTGAAAATTTTACCATATTTACTTTGTCTCTTTCTCTATATACTACCCACAATGGTGAAAACAAATCTACAGTTGCGTTATGGGGGTGAAACAATGTTCTGACTCCAAGAAAAGTCCTTGGATAGAAACAAAAATATCTTAAGGTTCTCTTAAACAGAGTTTTACTTTTGTATACAAATGCTTACAACTCTCTGTCATTTTTTACAAAGTCATAAAAAAGTAGAATTTCATTGTATAAATTAACTCTGAATTTAAACCTTGAAAAAAGGTGCTAATTATTTAGCTGAGAAGATTGTGTTCAATTTAAATTAATGTCTCATTGGTTTTACTTCTTTATATAATGTGGCAATCATTTTTTATAAAGACAATTTAATAGGTATCATGCTTTTATAAACCTATTTAAAAGAGTTAATATTTAAATCACTACACTAGGATTGCCTAATACAAAGTGTTGATGTCCTTCTTTTCATTGATATTGTATTGAAACCCTAGAGTGATCTGTTTTCTTTGAAAAGAAATACATTAAATCAGCTTATGTTGAGAATTAAGCATGAAATGAAAATGAAAATCAAATTGAAGTGTTTGGCTTGACTATTTAAACCACCTGTAAGTCAGCAATCCAACTTTATTTCCAACTGGGCCCAGGTGTATTTAAAAATAAATAAAGCAAGAATTCATAATGTAGTGTGTCTTTCCATTATCTAAGCAATCACAAGGATACTGGGAATCTAAGAATACTTGGGAAAATGTGATTAACCAACTAAGAACAGCTGGTTGATGGCATTTATTTTTCAGTACTAAAGAATTTTAAATCTAAATTTAATTTCTCACTGTTTTTACACTGGAAACAAAAAGTACTCAGTGACAGATAGAACAATTAAACTGCACATTTTAGAGAGCAAGATGGTTTGGGGGTAGCTGGAAATAATTGCATCGTCTCTATTCTCTTCAAAAGAATCAGCTGGAAAATTAGCAAGATGTTTGGGAGCATTTTTCTCAGGACTAAAAATCAGCTACAAAAATAACCACAAGGTTGAATTGAATATCAAATTAACAGAAAATTAATGCCAATGGGTGACTAATAATGCAGAGATAAAACAAATTCTGGTTTTGCTAAATATTCTTTATTAGAGAGCATTCTTAATTCTTATCAGAAAAATCTAATATCAAAAATATATTTACTCAAAAAAGGTTTGAATAAGAATCTAATGAGGTAATTTTAAGAGAATCACCACAGTGTTTGAAGTGAATGATTTTGAAAGTATTTTTAGCATAACCTCCATATATATATTCTGATTCCAAAGAAATTTAATTTTAAAATTTCCCTATCATGAAATAATAAAAGGTAAATATATGGTTATATATATATGTACATGTATATGTGCTCACACAATATATGAACATGAATATATATCCATCCTGTCTTAAAGTAAGAAGAAAAAATTCTTGCGTATAGCCTGAATTTAATATTGATTTTCTTTTTCCCCATTTCATCTATGTATTTGATATCATGGACCAGGCAAGACTTGGTAGCATGAAATCAGCAAAGATGAGAGTTTCTGTACCAGGCAAATCAAAAAAATGCTACAAAATCAGGGATCTTTCTTAGCCATCTATCCTACCATTGCTCCGTCCCATCCAAGAGAGCTAGTTATTAAAAACTTACTAGTGCACCCTCTGATTTAACTCAGTCTCTTTCTAATATGGAATTTGCCATAATTACTTTTACTTCTGTGTACATCAAATTTCTGATTTGCCAAATGTAAATAGCAATACCTACCCCAAAATATCCTTGGGAAGACTGAAGCAGATGAGATTCTTAAAAATCATCTGACATTCATTAGATGCCCAAAAGGATTTATTTATAATTGAATTTATATGGCCTTTGGCTTCAAAGAGTTCAGAAGCCATTGATTATTCTGAAGCACATCAAGTATAAAATATTAAGAAAATGCACAAAGCATGATTGAGTTTACACATTTATATTAAAAGCACAGCTACACAAATATATACATATGTGCATATATTATTGCAATTATTAGTACTGTCCTAAAAAGAAATGAAGTATATGGAACTGAACAAAAGAATAACGATATATTATGTAATTCTTCAGAAACTCAAAACCCAAAGGGGTAAGATCAAATGCTCTTAGTATTTATGCTAGAGTACCAGAGAAATATAAAAATGGCATCTGTGTTTCATTCATACATTTTTTTCTTTATACAAGCACTTTGATCCCTATTCTGTGCTGGGCACTACTCTGAATGGTGAGGAAAAACATGAAGCACTGAAATTTTGTAATAATAATAATACCAATTTAGAGCCCTTGACGTATAGAAACAATAATAATGGCTAATATATTTTATGTTTATTTTAAACAAGATAGTATTATAAATATTTATACTTATTATTATTACCCCAAATTTACAACTTAAGTATAGAAGTTATGCAATTTCCTCAAGATTTTATAGTTAATAATTGACAAATGCAGTATTTGAACCCAGAATGTCACAGCTCAATAAAAGCACAGTGGCATCACTTGAATCCATTAAGAGGTTGACAAATGTTAAAAGTCCTAATGAAAAATCAAACTAATTTTAAAGCAATGAAATTAAATGAATAAATGAGTACAGTTTTTTATGACATATTTTTGCAATAATTGTAGATTTACATGTCATTTATGAAATAAGATTGTAAGAAATTTCCTATACCTTTGACCCAGTGCCCCCAATGATAACATATTTCATAGATATAGTAATATGATCACAACTAGGAAATTGATGTTGATAATATCCATCCCCTCATATTCATGTTTTTAGGCATTCTAGGTTTCCTCTCACTTTGAATCTTGTCCTTTTATCTTATGAACAGGATCTTGTGCAGAGCAAAAGTTTTTAATTTTTATGAGGTTCAATTAATTATTTTTAAAAATTTTATGGCTATTTTTGATGTAAAGTCTAAGAATTCTTTTTCTAACTCTATATCCTACAGATTTACTGCTATTTTAAAAAAATTTATAGTTTGTGTTTTATATTTAAATCCATGATCCTTGGACCCATGATCCATACAATTTTTGTAGGAGTGAGATTTAGGCTGATCCTTCCTTAGTCTCTTTATTCCTTCCTCCCTCCATCCTTCCCTCCCTTCCTTTCTTCTTTTCATCCTTTCTATTCATTTATTCATGCCTATCAATCAGCAATTGCTGCAGCACGGTTTGTTGGAAAGGCTACCACACCTCGTTGAATGTCTTTTGTACTTTTGTAAAATATTGAGTGAGTATGTTTGTGTGGGACATTTTCTGAGTTCTATGATCAACATGTATATCATTCAATGAATACCATATTTTTAATATTATATAATAATAATTTATATAGTGTTCTAATACCAAGCCTTAATATTGGTTAGAATGATTTCTCTATCTTTATACTGTTTTTCAAAAATTAAACCTTTCAATATATATTTTAGGATAAGCTTGTCTATATCGAGGGAAAAAAACACTTCTGAGATTGGAATAGCAATTGTTTGAAAGCTATAGAACAAAGTAGGAAGAATTGACGTCTTTACTATTTTGAGTCTTCTACTCAATGAACATGGGATGTCTCACCATGTATTTAGGGCTTTATTTTTAAAGTTTCATTCATCAGCACTTTGAAATTTTAGGACACAAAATCTGTACATGTTATGTACGATTTGAAGTAAATTATTTCATTTTGGGCAGGGGCAAGTATAACTGGGATTATTGGAACCGGAAGTCCATATAAGGTTTTTTTGTTTATTTTTGTTTTAATGAATGAGAAACAAATTAACAAACAAAAATTCCATTTTGAGGCATAACATCAACTTCAGGATTTCTTTTAATATTTATTTGATTTTAAGTTTCTATTAGAAATTGCAGTATATAATTTTCCTAGTTATTAAAACCAAATCATTAGATTTTTGCATTTGGAAGTTTTTTTCACAATTTTACATTGAAAATTGTCTATGCAAATGGTTCACATCTGCACTGTAGGTATTACATGACAGAAGCAATATTCTACATCTAAAAAGATATTTTTGGAAATGATTTACAAATAGTCAATCTAATTTATATACTGCTTTATAATTAGCAATATATTTCATATTATTTCATAAATTTTCCAACTACTCAGTTAAGCATCTATATGCCCTTTAGATTTTTGATAGGCCCAAACATTATTGGAAGTTCACTTTCCTTAGTATCTTACAAGTTTTAAAACATTAATCAACATAGTTTAATTTAAAAATGTGGAACGGTCTTGGGATTGTAGTATGCTAACCTGGATGTATCTAGTACAAAGAATGCTTATTAGTGGAAGTATAATATTGCCATATTGGAATCAGTTTTCAAAATTAATCTAATGATATACTGTGATATTTAAAGAATGGGTATTTATTAAAACCATGATTTTTCAGATATCATATAAGTGTAACATTTTTATTAAGTATATGCAAGAGTAGACCTAATTATATTCTATACATTAAAAATTAAACTATGTTTTAATATTTAATTAAACTATATACATCATTATTTCACTATATAACAGAAGGTATATGATTTCCAAATGTTAAAAATATTCTGTTCAGTAATATATTATTTTTTGTAAAAATGAAAAATAATTAAATGAATAGAGTTAGCATTACAATGAAGTTATTTATGAATTTTCTAGAACTGAAGGACAATAGTTATATACATTTCTTAATTCGAAATTTCCTTATAGGAACTGTATACCATCTAGTGATCTAGTGGCAAAATTACAACCTTTAATTCACCATTTTTTTACAAGTATCATCATTATCATACTGTGAGAGACAAAAAATAGAAAAGAAAAACTTCCTTGATTAAGCTTGAATTGAACATCTTACTTTGGTGTAATAACTTTCTGGGAAAATATCCAGGTTTTCAATTATTCCTTCTAATTTACACCTTAGCATATAAGGTAAACTCTAAAAAAGAAGAGGGGAATGTACTGTGAACTCTTGTAAATTAATAAATACTTGTGGAATGCTGCAACACATGTTCATTTATGTCATCTAGAAATATATATTATTCATGATTGTTATCAATCATCGTATACATATTTAATATACTCATTTGCTCTTGGGTGTCTGTTCTGTATACATATATATTATAAAAATTGTTGAATTGCTGCTCCTATACAATGTTGAAGCAAAGATATAAAGGTGGTTGGAGAGATTGATATTAAAAAATATAATTAGAGGGAGTAGTGTGGAAAATAAGGCATTTTTGTCTCCTTACTTCCATTCATCTCCTTTGCAGAGTTTAAGAAGCTATTCTAAATTGGCTGCAAGAGATTGGCAGCCAGTATAGCCAATCAACTGATACTGTTGAGATTCCTGCATAGTTTAATTCAAAATTTATTTATTTATTTTTTAAGATTTATTTTTTATTTTCTGCTTTTTGTCCCCCCCACCTCCCTGCTGTGGTGACGCGCCGAGTCAGCTTCACCGGTGAGCGATGGCCTTGCCCACTCACGGGCGGCCTGCCCCGCTTGCTGGCAGCTCTGCCCTGCCCGCAGGCAGCTCCACTCTGCTCGCAGGCGGCTCCGCTCTGCCCATGGTGGTTTTGCCCTGCCCGTGGAGGCTTTTGCCCTGCCCATGGTGGGTCTGCCCCGCCCACAGCGGTTTTTGCCTTCTCAAGCAGTCCGCCCACCTGGAGAGGCAACGGGGACTGAACCCAGCCTCCCATGCAGTAAACTGGTGCCCTATCCACAGGGCTATACAGCCGGCCCATTCAAAATTTATTAAGAACTTGAGATATCTTTGTGTATTTCACTCATTGACTACTAAAAATATTTTTGGATCCATAGTTCCCATCCTCTTTATATTGTTGAAATTCACAATCTAATCCCAAATTCTTTACTTTTAATAAATCTTCTTTTAAAAACTCACATTCATCTGACAAGGAAGATTACAAAATTCCCCTCCTCTCCACCTCAAAACATCCCTGAATCTTCACTTATGCTTCTTGTCTCCTCTATAACATGAGGAAGAATTATAATTCTTCCTCCTCATTTCCAAAGTTACCATCT
>PVKH010018723.1:0-15051 GCA_004027955.1 Chaetophractus vellerosus | reverse complement strand
ACGGCTTTCTCATTTATTCAGAACTTAATTTCTCAGTATATTAGGAATTCCTTAGTATATAACGTTAGTGTAACGTAAACAGTTCCTCTCCTTTTGTCTTCATCACCAACAAACCCACCCAGCCTACAGTCTTTGTGTGCCTGTTATGTGTAGCACCTTTGCCTGGTAATAGATGTGCATGGGGCACAAATTAGCCATGGTCTTGTCTTCACGGAGCTCCTGTCTATTCTGAATGGAGTTGTGGCCCTGGGCTTCACATGTGGCCCTCCACGTGCAGGTGTGGCAACCAGACAGAATCCAGCTTTAGTTTCTAGGTGCGTTACTGCAGCTCCGATGGAATCCAGTTCCTCACGTAGTTATGGACAACAACTCGTCAGGCTGAGCTCTAGGGATATGGGGTGTAATGAATCTCAGAGTCTTCCTTCAGAGACCTCAGTCCATCTGGGACAGAGCCCCATGAACAAACAACCAAAATTTAATGTTCTCGTGCTTCTAGCAGATGTTTGCCAAGTGCCATGCTCACCGGCAACGTAGGAACGTTCCCTTCGCTCTGCTTCCTCTCCAGCACTTGGAACTGTCAGTATTTAAAACATAGAATTTAGCTGTTCTAATGAGTGTGTAATGGTTTCTCATTGTGGTTTCAATTTGCATTTCTCTAATTAATTATGTTGAGCATATCTTCTTTTTCTTTTAACAGCTTTATTGAGATATAATTCACATACTCTAAATTTTATTCATTTAAAGTACACAATTCAATGGAGTTTAGTTGATTCACAGAGTTGTCAATCCATTACCATAATCAATTTTAGAAGAATTAATTAATCCCCAAAGACACCCCTCACCACTTAGCCATCCCCGCATTCCCCCAGCCGGATACACTCTCTAATCTAGGAGTTGGTTTTTTTTTAACTTTTTATTTTGAAATACTTTCAAACTTACAGGTCAGTTACAAAAATAATAGAAACTCCATTCATAGAACTCCAACTATTACAATTCCACCAGATGCCCAGATCTGCCAATTTTGATAGTTTATGCTTTCTGTGTCATTTTTCTGTAAATGTAAATCTAAAATTTCTCTAAAAATAAAGTTAAACAATAGTAAAAACCATATTTGCCATATCCCTCTTTCTTTCTATGTATGTATGTATATATGTTTGTGTATATCCATGTATCTGTCATCTATGTATGTTTGTATATACGTATCATGTATGGGTATATGTATGTATCTCTATCTCTCTCTCTATTTATATATATCATCTCTCATCTTGTCTGTGTGCCTATTTATCAATCCATTTTCTGAACGATTGAGTAGAGGTTATATACACTGTGCTCCTTGAACACTTCATACAGCCATGTACATTTTCGATAACCAAGGAGATTCACATATACTTTATAGTTATCTAGTTCAAGAATTTTAACACTGGTATAAAGCTAACTTTAAGTCTATATTCCAATTTTTTTCTTATGTCCCAATAATGTCCTTTTGGGCATGTTCTCCCCCCTTGTTAGACCCCATCCAGGAACATGAATTGCATTTACATGTCTGTTTAGTTACTCCTTTTTCATTGTGGAAACATATGTACAACAAACTTTCCCATCTCAACCACTTGCAAGCATACCGTTCAGCTGGATTATTGACATTCACCATGGCAGTACTCTTACCACCTTCCATACTACAAATTTCCCATCTCTTCCCATGGAAATGCTTCTTACTGCCCCATTCCTCCAGCCTCCCACCCCTGGTCACATGTACTCTAATTTCTCTCTCTATGAGTTTGCATAGTCACCTATATTTTCTTTGTAATTGCCATAGGGCATAAATTTAATATCTTTAATCTATAACAATCTTGTTTGCTTTGATACCAACTTAACTTCAATAGTATTCACAAACTATGTTTCTATACCCCCCTTCCCCCACCTTCATGTAGTTCTTTTCACAAATTACATGTTTATACATTGAGTCCCAAACCACTGATTTATCATTCTGTTTTATTCATTTGCCTTTTATATCCTGTAGGAAATAAAAAGTAGAGTTACAAAGGAAAATACAATACTCCTAGAATTTATATTTAAAATATTGTTACCCTCACTAGAGATTTTTATTTCTTCATATGGCCTAATCTATTGTCTATCATCCTTTCCTTTCAACCTGCAGAACTCTCTTTAGCGTCTCTTCTAGTACCCCTCTAGTGATGATGAACTCCCTCAGCTTTTGTTTATTGGGAGTGTCATAATATCTCCCTCATTTTCGAAAGGCAGTTTTATCATATATAGAATTTGTGGTTGGCAATTTTTTCTGTTTTTCACAGTTTAAATATGTTATCCCACTGCCTTCTTGCCTCCATGGTTTCCAGTGAGAATTCTGCACGCAGTCTTATTGAGACTCCCTTGTAGGTGACACATTACTTCTCTTTTATGACTTTTAGAATTCTCTCTTGGCATTCAACACTTTAATTATAATATGTTGTCATGTGGGTCTATGTGGATTTATCCTGTTTGGAGTTTGTTGAGCATCTAGGATGTATATGTTAATGTCTTTCATTAAATTTGGGAAATTTTCAGCCATTATTTCTTCGAATATTTTTTCTTCTCCCTTCTCTATTTCTTCTCTTTCTGGGACTCCCATAATGTGTATATTGGTACACTCGAAGGTGTCCCACAAGTTCCTTAGGCTCTATTAGCTTTTTTTCATTCTTTTTTTCTGCTCCTCAGACAGGATGATTTCAATTATCTTATCTTCAAGTTCACTGATTCTTTTTTTCTGCCAGCTCCAATATGCTGTTAAACTCCTTTAGGTAACTTTCAGTTTCTGTTACTGTGGTCATCAGCTATGTTTGGTTCATTTTCATAAAATCTATCTCTCCACTGATATTCTCTTTGAGTTCATCAGTCATTTTCCCATTTTCTCTTAGTTCTTTGTCCATGTTTTCTTTGATCTTTCTGAGCATATTTAGGACAATTTTGAAAAAGTCTTTGTCTGGTATGTCCCAGATCTGGTCCTTCTCATACATGGTTTCTAATACTTTAATCTTCTCCTTTGCTTGGGCCATTGCTTCCTGTTTCTTTGTATAATTTGTAATCATTTTTTGAAATGTGGAAAGATTGATATTTTAATGTGTTATCATTGGAATTTCGACTCTGAGGCATCTGCTCCTTAAGCTTATATCCAGCTAGTGTTGTGGTAGAGTTTTCCTTGAATGCCAGTTGCTACCAAAAGAAAAGGTAATGCTAAGGAAAAAAAAATAAAACATCTTTCCCATTCTTTGCAGATTGGCTGTGGGGGTGCTCTCCTTCAGAGCTTATCCATGCAGTTAGTTTAGAGAATAGTTACGGGCCAAAGTGTAGGAGTCTTCCTGGTCCTTTCTCCACATGCAGCTTGTCTTAGCATGTGCCTGTGGCCCTGGGAGTCCTCTCCATTTACAATGTCCCCCTCTCCCTAGGAAACAGTTTCCCCGGTCACAGGCACCGCACTGCTGTTCTACAGCAAGTGATTCCTTGCCCCAGGCAGCGAGGGCTTGACTGAGCTCCCACGACGTTCTGCAGGAGAGCCCTTTGCGGTGCCTTCTACATGCAGGGCGAGTTCTGGGACAGCAAGCCTGTGACAAGTATCATGGCTCAGTTCTTCAGGCTACCCCAGTCACATGTGCCAGACATACATAGCCCAAGGATGTGCATATCAGTTACTCTGCTCCCTCCAGAACTGGGATCAGGGCCCCACACTGGGAGTTCCGGCCAGTTCCGCAGTGAGCCAGTGAGGAACTTGGGGAGAGGCCAGCCTGCATGTTTTCAGATACTAAACTTTTAAATGCCCTTTTTCTTGATTTGGCATTCATCCTGTTTCTGCAAGACTTTAACTGTTATATGGAGCCTTGAGAAAGATGTTTCTGTAAGTACTTGCTGGTTGTTCAAAGATTCTGTGTGTAGGTGTGGGGGCAGGGCAGAGTCCTGAAACTTCCCGCTCTGCCATCTTGATCAGGGCATGGACCAATTTGCTAGTATTATGTTGAGAATTTTGAGTCTATATTTATAAGAGACATTGGTCTGTGGTTTTCTTTTCTTGTGGTATCTGTCTGCGGTTGGTATCTTTATACTCCTGGCTTCATAGAATGAGTTGGGGGTGTTCCTTCATCTTCTATTTTTTGGAGCATTTGTGAAAAAGGGTACTAATTCTTCTTTAGATGTTTGGTGGAATTCATCAGTGAAGCCATCTGGCCCTGGGCCCTTCTTTGTGTGTAGTTTTATGATGACTAATTCAGTTACTTTACTTACTTAAGTCTCTTCCAATTGTCTGTTTATTCTTGAGTCAAATTCAGTATTTGGTGTCTTTCTAGGAATTTGTACACATTATGTAAGTTGTCTAGTTTATTGACATGCAATTGTTCATAGTATTTCATTATAGTCCTTCTTATTTCTGTAAGTTTGCTAGTATTCCACTGCATATTTGGCTCTTTTGTATTTCATATAATGATTTCAGTTTAACTGAAAATATACATTATTTTTTCTTTTTGCTATTAGATTTCTGCCTAAAAGTTTAATTTCTGAGCATTTGTTTCACTTAAGATATATTGTTAATGATGTTCATATGTGAAAATGAATTTAAAGAAAATATTTTTGTTAGCATCATAAACATTTTATCTTTATTGAAAATTTAAGATAATTTACGTAGAAAATATATTGCCTCAATACATCCTTCTCATTAAGGTTACCATCTATTTTGAAAAATGATAACTTCATGTCCTGAATTTAGAGAACATTATGAAAATCCATGCACATATGTTAAAAATAAAACATGCAATAAAAACAAATGCTATGTGAAAAAAGAGTAGTGTTTTGAATTTAAGAAAAAACTTGAGGAAAGAAAAAATACAACTTTTCCATTACTCTAGTAAAATATGATATAAAATGTAATTTTATTTATCATTCAAATTTCTTATTATGAAACTAGAAAATAAATTATTCAAAACTTTAAGTATTTCACTAGTAAATAAGAAGTGAGCCCACCATGCACTAAAATAAATTTGGTCTGAGATCGCTCATATTTGTCAATTTTATGATAGTCTGCAAATACTTCCACAAAACTCAACATAAGGCCTCTACCAAAAACAAATTTATACTACTTAGTAGACATAACTTTTTCAAAATTCTGGTTCAGAATTTTGTATCGATGTCTTCTAGGTAAAGTATTTAGTCACTGATATTTTTTTTTGGTGCATATCTGCACACAAGTGCGATTTTTAAAAAATAACCATCTATAAAACTCTTCTTTCCTATCGGTGCCCTCAAAGATGATTACTCCTTCATTACCAATTCTTAGTCCCTGGCTGTACCTGCCTGAAGGTGCTCCTCTCTACACAAGCCATAGGTCTTCAAAAACAGTCTTCCAAGGGGCTAGTTCTCAAATAACTCACTTCTTGCTTCTCTGAAAGATTGATGAAATATACACTTTTTAATCATAAGGTCCCTAGTTGCTCCACAGAAGTGAATTATGAAGACTGAACAATAGAGTATTTGAAAGTCACTTTGTCATGGCCAAGGCACTATTTATTAGACGCCTTCTGGAGTGTGTCACATGCTATGATAGAAACCTGAAGGACATTTTCTCACTAAATCCTTATGGCCAGATTGGAAATGGGCTCTCCAATCTCTATTTTATGGATGAGGAGACTGAGATGTAGAGGAATTTTCTGGTTTGCTCAGATACTCAGCAGGTCCAAGACGAGACACCTGTCCAGACTTGACACCAGCCATTTCAGACTCTTGCATCTTTCCATTTTTGCAAAGCCTTTTCAAACCCCAGTAAGTGAGTGCTTGCTATGATACACACAATACGCAGATAACTGGCCTAACTAAGCTTCCTGAAAAACCTAGAACCTCACATCAATCCTTATGCCCTGGGGAGTTTATTAAAACACAGATGGGCTCCATCCCTAGATTTCTGACTCAGCAGGTCTCGACTATGGTCTGAGAACCTGCATTTCCAGCAAGCTCCCAGGTGGGCCTGACGCTGCTGGTCTGGGAACAGACTTTGGGAACCACTGCTACGGCGTGATAGTAGAAGGCCAATCCTCTTTAGAATCAGAAATTCTTGTCTGTGATTTCTTTCCCCCAAACTTTCTCCCTGTTACAGGGGGAGAAGGATCGGCTCCCCAGAGACCAGTTCCCCTGCCGATTATGGATCCCCTCCCACCTTCTAAGTAATGATATTTTATCCTGGATTTTCAGCTTTTCCTCATCTCCTGGATTTTTCCCATTAGTGTTCAAACATGCTCGTGGTTCTCTGGGAAAAACAAAGCAGCAAAAGATAAACAGAACCTTTCCTCGAAAGCACCTCCCTCTCTCTTCCCCTTCAAAGCCAACCTTCATTCTTAAAGGAGCTGTCAAGACGTATTTGCCGACTCCATTTGCTTGTCACTTTCCTGTGACTCAGTCCACTCAGATATGGCTTATTATCCCATCATTTCACAGAAAAGGCCATTATACTACTAATTTCGTAGGGCATCATACCTGATCTCTAAGCAGTATCCAAATCCCTCATTTTGGATAAAACTCACTTTCTTTGGACTCCCTGACGTCATGTTTATTTTTCTTCTTGACTCTGATTATTCCTTCTGGGTCTCTTATCACTTCATCTTCCACAATCCAGCCTTAAATGTTAGAGTCCTGTTAAGCTCAACCGTCCCAAGCCCTCTTCTCTCCTTACTCAATACTTTCCCCATGGTCCATTTTGTCCTGGACCATGGCTGCTGATACTCACAAGTCTTTAACCTGCCCAAGCCACTTCTGTTGACCCCGACTGACTGCTTAGCACCTCCATTCGAATGCCTCCCAGGTATTGTCTCTACATGTTCAAACCCAGCTCATGATATTCACCCTAAAGCTTTTCCTCCCTTGTTGTTCTTAGTCTTAGAGAAGTTCACCACTCTCTACCTAATTTACAAGCAAGAAAGTCAGAGTTAATTTGTGACCTTTTCCCTTTAACTTCCACATGCAGTCATGACAAAATCCCATCAATTCACTCTTCACCATGCAACTAAAGCCTTCTTTTAAAAAAAATAGGTATTGATCATGTTATTCCCATTGAAAAACATTTTATGGTTTTCCATTTATCTGAGAATAAAGAACTCCATTCCTTCCACGGATTCCTAAGGTGGTACTTGTTCTGGAACCTGCTTTCCACCTCTCCCTGCTCCAGCCAGATTGACTCCTTTCTGTTTCTAGAATTCATCAAGCTCCTTCTTGCCTACACCCTTCACCATAGCCCTGCCTTGCCTGGGATATGCCACCCTTTCTAGCCTCTTTGAACTAATCCCTTTTCATTCTTCCATGCACAGTTTAATTATCCCTTCTGCACAAAAGTCTTCTCAACTCTCAGATCAGGACAGATACCTGCCATATACATATATCCTCTTTATATTCTTCAAAGCACCTGTGACAGATTGCATTTAAAAAGCTCACTGTACCTAACATCTGTATCAACTAAACGAATGCAAGCCCAAGAGGGCAGGTCACCTTTTCTTTGGGCCATATTCTTAGCACCTAATGCAGTGCCTTTTCATTGGAGACTTATAATACCTGGTTCTTGTCTTCCTGACTGACCAGATGAATGAAGGGGTCTTGGTACCTGTGGCCCTGCATGCAGAGGCAGCTGATGTCCACGTGGCCTCACCTGGGTTCACCTCCAGAGCTTCCAGTACCCACAGGCCCTAAGCCCTGCCTGCCTGCAATGAACAGTTTCCAAATGCCAGTCCCCCTGCTGGGTCATGGTCCTGCCTGCTAATCCCATGAAATAGTATAAGAAGAGTCACCTTTTAAAGAAAGGTTTAAGCTTCGCCCATGTGCTGATTGAAGTGGCAGATCCTCTGGCTCACCTTCCACTGATTTCAATTTAGAAGACGTTAGGCATTTACATTTTTAACAAGCACCCCAAGTACCTTTGATTTACATGGTCTGTGGTGGCTACTTTGAAAAGCATCCTATTAGAGTCTCTGCACGCTCAAAAGTTCATGTGAAAGATCACAAATCCACCAAATACTGAGTGAATCTGGAAAACATGGCTGTTTTCTCTATGAAAAGCTTTGCCGTGCTTTTTTAGATAAGACGTTTTATCCCCTCCATGTGAGATCTGAGACTGCATTTAAATTCTCAGCTCTATGGTTTGTCAGTACCACTTTACATAAAATTCTCCTCCTTTTTTTTTCTCCCACAATTTAATCCTCTGTATTTCACTCCTAATTGCTACTTATTCAGATGATGGAAAGCAATTTCAGTGGTGACTAATTTGAAGGGTCTGCAGCCACTCGTTTTCTTTTTAAGACAATCCTATTTGCACAGCCCATCCCATGCGGGCTGCCATTACTCTCTGCCTCTTCACAGAGCTGTTCCAAATTCTGCGTGTGTCTCCCAGGTCTAACCATGATGGTAGATGCTGTCTTCTCTTCTTTGTCTGCATTTCCTCAAACTTCAAAAACTACTTTCCCGCAAGCAAGGTGGGGGAGGAAGCGTGGCTGCTGCCAATTACACATGCCAGAGGAGGTTTGTTTTGCACGTAGGCTAAAACCAGCAGAGAGCTAACAGCAGGGTACTTTGCAGAGATCACTCTGCCAAAATAAAATGGAATTGAAATATACTTGGGCAAGATAAATGCTGGTGGCAGGTGCCAGGAAGCAGCGACTTCTGTCAGGGGCAGTGAGAAGTCTGGGGAAGTATGCGGAGTCATAATTCTCAAGCCATGCAGATTGGGTTGCCAAAGAAAGCTCCGGAAGTTGGTGATGAATAGTTCTAATTCTCATTGCTTGAACTGGAATATCACTTTCATGTGAAATATTTGACAAGGGATGTAGCTCACTCATTTTAAGCATAGTCGTTGTTTCAAAGGTAGTAATGGAGCAGCTTGGATCGCTCAGGGTGGCTCTGGGCATCTCTCCATCGAGGTAAAGGTCAAAGTCCATAGGTGGCCTTGAGGGCTTCCTTGGTCCCCCTTGAGCACACGCCTTGGCTGGAGCCCAGGATACCTGAGAAGGCTATCCTAAACTGCTATCTCGATTCCTCTCCTCCCCGACCCTCTAATCTCACTTCCTACCCACTAGAGATAGCGGTGCCCCCGAAGGCCTTGGCACCTTGGGAGCAGTTGTCTTTCTCTCTCCTGAGACCACAGTACAGAAGCACAGGTCCTTTCAGCATCTGCCTTACGTGGTTGTTTTTGCGCCTACTGAAAACCATATTGAGATGAAGCCACCCTTCAAGCTTTGCAGACTGCTGTTGGGTGAAGCTCTTGAAGGAATCCAGAGGTTAAAGGGATTGGAAGAAATGCATAGGGCTAGTAAGTTTTCTGAGTAGAGGTGAGAAGTAGAAAAATTTTCTCAGTGAGCTGAGAAGTAGAAAAGGCCCCTGCCTCCCTGCCAGGAAGCACCGTCTTCTTATTTGACTCCCTGAGCACTGGCGGTCTCCTTGGGGGAGGTTTCCTATGACCCGCCATTCCACTGTGCCTGTCTAATTTGACTGATAAATTTTGTTTACATGTTTGACCCTAAAACCAAGAGCTCCTTGAGGACTTTATTCAACCAGATGACTTAAAGCTTAGCATAGTACTTGCAAATAATGAATACTCACTATATTTCATTTCCCCAGATTTAACTTCTTTCATAACCTCTACTGAACTTGGTTTCTTTACTCATAACTGAAAGGTTTGAACGACATTATTTTTAAAATCTGTTTCAACTCAGTGAACACAGATGTATATGGGTTTCCATTTCAGGAAATGGTGCTTCATTTCCTGAATAAATATACAGTCTTTTAAAAAATAATTATTGATTACAAGATGAATAAATATTCATTGCAGGAAAAAACAAGAAAATTATGACGAAGAAAATTAAAGTAACCATGATCCTACCACTGAAATAAAAATAAATCTTTAAGTTGATTGAAAAATGCTTATACCATCTGAACTTTATGCACTAAAAAAAAACACTTTAAAAATAGTTTATAGGCCCGGCTAGATAGCTCAGTGGATAAAGAGTGCGCTGGGGTACCACATGGGAGGCCCCGGGTTCGGTTCCCGGGGACCTCTCCGAGCGGGCAGACGGCCTTGAGAAAGGCAAGCCGCCGTGGGCGGGGCAGAGCTGCCGTGGGCAGGGCAAAAAGCCACCACGGGCAGGGCGGAGCCCCCACGGGCATGGCAAAGTCACCCGTGAAAAGCGGAGCTGCCGCCTGCGAACTGCGGAAGCCGAGCAGCCGGCAAAAACATGGAGGACTGCTGCCCACAAAACATGGAGCGGAGCCGCCAGTGAAAACGGAATGGAGCCACCCACGAATGGAGCGAGCTGCCTCCGCGGAGGGCCGACTCGGCGTGTCGCCGCGGGGACGGGGGGAGACAAGAAGCAGACATAGAAAAACACAGAAGAATGGACACACAGCAAGAGCAAGCAGAAAGGGGGGGGGGATATGTAATAAATAATAAGTAAATCCTTAAAAAAATGTATATTTTAAAAAAATAGTTTATAGAGGGAGCAGGTGTAGCTCAGTAGTTGAGTACCTGCTTCCCATGTTCAAGGTCCTGGGTTCAATCCCTGGTACCTCCTGAAAAAAAAAGAGCAAAGAGAAAAATAGTTTATATAGTGTAAAAATTGTTTCATAGGAAAACATTTTCCTGAAATTATATACACCAAAATAATAATTTTCCAGTTTAATGTTAGTATTGATTAGTAAATTAAGTTCATTCTATGTGCGTTATTTTGTAACACATTTTTTCATCTATGTGATGAGTGTTTTCCACAATTACATATTTAATGGCTTAGCCTACACCTCCATACACCTTTTTTTGGTTAATATATGCGGTTGATATTTGGGGTTATATTCCCTCCCCACCAATTTTATTGAGACCCCTTCCATGTTTGGTATAGACTTTTTAAAAAGATGATATCATTGCTTACAAAATATAATAAACATTCTCCACGTTAGTGAGAACTCAGCTCCATTATTGCCTACAATGGACTAGTATGGTCTACTGTATGATTGTGTCTCTTCAATTAATTCCCGCTTGTTAGATATTTAAGTATTTCCCAACTTCTTGCTACTATTTTTATAAGACATAACAAACCATGTTGTTTCATATATTGATTAACTTGTATTTTTTAATATTACAATGCAACCCTTCCTTGGAATTAAGTAGATCCGAGATTATCCCTATTTGTTTCCCACAGAAAGATTACAGAACTAATCTCTCTCCAGCACTTATGAAGGGGCCTTTCTTCCTTGAACTCTGGATAATATTAGGTATTAAATTTGTTTTTAAGCTTTAATAGATTGGTGACATCTTTAACAGAGCCGAAAAACCAAATTCTTATTTTTGCCTTATTTTACAAAATTCATATGTTGGCTACTTTGTAGTTCTTCAATTGCATATTCATGCTTACTGTTTGCCCATTTCATCTTTTTTTGCTGGCTTGAAAGCATCACACTTGTAACGCTGTACTTTTAAAATCTTTGAGAACATTTGGCTGTGCTTGGTAATGTGGAGATCATATTCTTGGGTGCATGCTGAGTCCTTGACATTTTAAGTCGTTCCTCACTAGGTGTTAATGTTTGAACAATTTTAGCCACCTGACCAAAAAAAAAAAATCTTTGGACATTTTTCCTAAACAGTTTGAGGTCAGAGTAAATGGGAAAGCATAATTATGGATGTAATTGGAGTCCTTGAGGATAATGGCATGCCTAAGTCAAATAAGACAATTCATGACAATTTGGTCCAGCATTTTAATTTTGTCTGTTAAATTATTCATGTGAATACTTTTATGAGTTTAGCCATGAATATTTGATTGGTGGCTGATTCATAACCATAAAGTATCTCAATACTCTCTTTTTCTCATTTTTGTCCCACTTAGCATGTATAGGAAGAAGGAGAAAATGTATGCTTCTGACTATGAGAAGCACCTTGCCTCATGGACTAAGTGAGGCTGTCTGATTAGCACTTATTACTAGGACTGGAGGGCAATGTTGTACCTGTTCTTGTAGTTTAATAAGTGCAGTAATAATAACCCTCATTATCTATGAAGAAAATAGTATAAGTCTTCATTTTAAAAGTAAGGGGATGACATTCAGAGAGGTTAAGTAATTTTCCAGAAGTCACACAGCATGTTAGTGGCTGACATACCAGCTTCACATCTCTGTCTATCCAGATAAAAAGGTTGAACTCTCCCCTCTCCACAGGATCTTTCATGGTGGTCGTCTCTGAGCAGAGCCAGGGGGCACATAAACTACCATATAGTCATGTCCTCGTTCCATTTTGGCTACACAAAGACCTATTCTCTATCGCATACATAGACACTTATGACCACTTTCCTGCTGTACACATATATGGAAAGGAGCAGAGTTTGGAAAGCAGCCAGGTGTGGGAATTGCACTGGTGTAAAGATGCTACTTAAAGTTTCATTCGTGGGCTGTGACTTCTGGTAGACGGTGACCCCGGCATGGTGGAACTACAAGCCGTAGGACTAGCAGTGCCTGTTCAATTCCTCTTGAACCTAACTAGAGTTGGGCAGCCTGCTCTGCCAGAGAAAGAGCTCTGTAGCTAAAGGCTGGTGAAGACACAAGCTGCTATCTCAAGCATTACTTCTGGAAATCCAGGAGGTGGGAAAGAATGGCATCCAAATTTGTTAGCTTGAGTTAGTTAATTCCCCTAATTATCCTAATAGAGCGGCATGCATAATCGTATGAATTGGAGTTATCCAGCATTAGCAGGAAGACGACACCCCCCCACACACACAAACATATATGAGGAAGGGCCAGATTAATGCGATAATATACCCCCCAACACTAAAATCTCTCCGTGTGCTGATTTAGTAACTGCTGTGCGAAAGGCATACATGACTCCTCCTTGGTGATTTGTTGCACTGGTCCCATGAACCAGCCGAGCCTCCGAATCTCCTTGGAAAGTTATTAATAACATGCACTTTTATCCCCAAGTCCCTGGTGATTCTGATCCTGCCTCAGGTGAGACCTGGGAAGCTGCATTTTAAAAAAAGTTCCCCAGGTAGATTTAGCTACGTAGCCAGTTCCAGAACCCACTACTCTAACCACATAACCCCTCTCCCTCGTTAGAGGTCTACTCATTATGTGCTACTCATGTGACTCCTGGGCTCAGAAGGCCACAGTCCCTGCAGAATCTATTTAGACAACAGCACTCAAGGTGCTCTGTGACTTGGTTTCTGACCACGTTTAACGTCCGTCTCCTGCCGCTCGCCACCCATATTCTGCTCTCCTCCCACAGGGAGTTATGGAAAGAATGTGCCATGCTTATTTACATCTCGTGCTTTGCTCTCTACATATCCACACTCTCTTGTCTTTCTGCAAACTCCTCTGGATTTTTTTTTTAAAAAGCAATTTTATTGAGACATTCAGATGCCATACACTCCATCTAAAGAATACATTGAATGGCTTTTGGTATAATCACAGAGTTGTGCATTCATCACCACAATCAATATCACAGTATTTTCATTATTCCGAAAAGAAAATCCCCCTACCCCTTAGCAGTCACCTCTCAATCCCTCCATCCTTCCCCTGCCATACAATTCCATCAATAACTTTAATTATATTTACATTTTATATAAATGGAGTCGAACAATATGTGGTACTTTGCATCTGGTTTCTTTAACCCGGTACCATTCTTTTTCTTTTTTTTTACTATTGAAGGAAAAATAATAATATGTCACTATTCTCTACAGCCCATAGTTTCCTTTAGGTACACTTTTGCTCAAATACAACCTTATTACCTAGCACCCTATTGTTAACATCTTGTAATATTAACATGTTTGTTCTGATTCATGGAAGAAAATTCTTACATTTGTCCTGTTAACCACACTCACTGTCCACAAGTGGGCTCAGTAATCTATGTAGTCCCATGTTTCATCCTCTAGCTTCCTTCTCGTTACCTACATGACCCTAAACTTCCCCTTTCAGCTACTATTGCACACACACACTAGAGCTGCCAAGTGCATTCACCTCTATCCATTTCCAAACATTCATAATCAACCGTATGGCAGACCTGCACGAACCAAGCCTCACTCCCCTTTCTCTGTCCTCATTCCATCTTCGGGCGACCTATATGCTAGCTATTAGCTCTTATGTAATTTTAAGGGTTCTGCCTTACTGGCCTCACTGCTAGGACTGATTTCTGACTTTCTCCCTAAATATCCCAAGGACTGACTTCTTGGTCCCAACTCTTCAAACTATGCCTATTTCTAGTAGAAGACTTTACTGCATTGTACTGGGTCACTTAGTTACATTTTTTATCTCAATCCTTAGATTTGCCTTGTTTGAGGACAGAAACCATACAGCCCAGCCATTGTCACTTGTTGGTCATCTGGTCAATATGTGACAAATGAAGGGACTTCTTTCAGATGGGCGTTTTTATCCCCATCCTTGCCTCTAAAGCTCTGTCTGCAACGTGACTGCAAATAATTTATCTTTCAAAGATGGTTCAGTTTCTTTAAAAAGCTTTTCTTTTGGTTCTTCAAACTTGGACATTGCTCTTCTATTAACTGTATTTCAA
Source organism: Chaetophractus vellerosus (assembly GCA_004027955.1). Taxonomy (NCBI): domain Eukaryota; kingdom Metazoa; phylum Chordata; class Mammalia; order Cingulata; family Chlamyphoridae; genus Chaetophractus; species Chaetophractus vellerosus. The sequence continues at coordinate 506 of PVKH010018723.1, read as the reverse complement.
TTTGGTAGTTGTGGGCTGGGCAATCAATATAATACATCTGTTCTTTAAAAAGTCCTCTTTTCTTTTGATGCATTTTATATTGGATTTTCTGGAGTGCTTTAGAGGGAATGACTAGGAAAAACTATTGATATGGCCGATCGATCAAGCTGTGCAGTGACGATGGTCGCACTGGGTCTGCCTTCCTTTTGCTCCTCATTTCTTTCCCTCAGCGCGTTGTACGCAAAACGTTGCTTTCAGCAGCTGTACTTGCAGCTGGCCTGAACTTGAGCAGGTTTCTAGAGATAGGTATGGGGTCCCCAAACGCTCTCTCATGGTGACCGATTGACTGCTGCTGCTCTACTCACGTTTTACTTTGAATTTCACTTCATGCTCCCGCCGCTGGCTGAGGGATGTTTGCGGATTTGCTCACGGGAGTAAGGAAGGGGTTTGAGGGCTGAGGCCAGCTCGGCCAAGGGGCATCCTGCAGACAAAAGCCCGGGGTGTGCAGGAGCCCGTGCAGCTGTCGT
>PVKH010018722.1:0-15047 GCA_004027955.1 Chaetophractus vellerosus | reverse complement strand
GTGCAAAAGCAAATACCCCCTATTCTGGCCTTCTCCCTCCCCCTGACCCCCCACCCCCACCTAGACTGACACACAAGTAAACTTGGGGATTTATAATCTGTAATGGGAAATTACAGTCTGTAAATCAGCCATCTTTATTACTTTTCAGCCCCTTCTTCTCTACCTGGGACCCTTAATCTGTTATTTTCTCCTGTTTCTCTTCTTTCCATTCCTTAATAAATTACTGGCCTAATTAACCTGGTTTGCTATTGAAATTCATTTCTTGATGCTTAGCCAAGAACCTAGAGAAAATCCAACAAGACTTTCACCACCACCGCAGCTACTACTCTGGTTAAAGCTACCACCATTTCTCTCCTGGATTTTGTCCTCCTAACAAGTCTGTCTGCTTCTTTCTTGTTCACTTGTGGTCTATGTCCAACACTTCCACCTGAGTGATCCTTTTCAAAGATGTCACATCATAACACCTACTGATCAAAACTTTCCAATGACCTCCATCCCACTCAGAATAAAATCCAAAGCTCTCAAAATGGCTAGCAGGGTTCTCTATGATCTGGCTCACTGCTGCCTCTCTGATCCAATCTGCTTCTAGTCTCTCCCTTGCTTACTCTGTTTCAGTCCCACTGGCCTCTTTGCTGTTCTCCAAGTAGTCACAAGCATACTTTTTCCTCAGTACCTTTGCACTTTCCTTTGGAAAACTCTTTCCTCCACTATCTGCATGGTTCATTCCCTCACTTCCGTCATGCCTTTACTCACATGCCCCTTATCACTGAGCCTTCTTTGACAAGCTATATGAAACTCAACCCTTCCCTTTACCTTCCTCAACTTCCCCTGCCACTCCTCATAGATCCATCTATCATACTAAATACTAACTTGAATGTTTATTATTTGTACCCCTCATTAGAATATAAACTAATTGAAGGCAGAGAACTTTGTCTCTTTTGCTCATTGTTCTATCCTTGTGCCTAGTGTAGGCCTTCTTACAGAAAGTACTCAATCCATATTTGATTAATGATGAGTGGGTGATTTTTTTTTTTTTTTTGGTGATGCTTAACTATAATCTTATCACTTTCACTTCCTAAGATTGTTAATTCTGGTCACTTATATCAGCTGTATTGTTAGGCTATAGAGCTTAAGTGGTTTGTATTTTTTGTTGTTATTAAAGGACCATGCTGGTGATGATTTGGCCCCAGATATTGGATAGACCAACAGGGGCAGAGCAGTGGTTGTGATAGTCCCCAAAAGCAGTTGAAAAGAAAAGTCCAGGGAGATAGTTGATCTCAGGAGAAGTCTGAAGATGTCATCAGAATGGCAGTGCTTGAAAGGAGAGCAGCCCAAAATGACACGGTGAAAAAGGCAGTTCAGACAGATTGTCTGGGTCAGGAAGATCCTGCTATAGTCGGGAGCCCAGCCACGTAACTGAGGGTCAAGAGTAGGGTTCAAGTTCCACAGCAGTCAAGAAATGTAGGAGAGACACAGAGCATATAGATGAAAATTTTTCTGAATTGAGGAAATACAGAAGTCCTTGGGTTGAAGGAACATATGGAATTCTGGGCAAGATAAAGAAGAAGTAAAGAAACAAGGTACATGAGTGATACCAGGTGGTTAGAAATGGAAAGAGATGTTTGTATTTGGCAAAGTGTATAGATTCAATTGGGAGCAATATTTTATACTCCAAATTATGGACCTTTGCTTCAGGTCTATTCAGTATTTTGTTAAAAATGTGATGTCCTGGGCTGCTATGGTGACTCCATGATAAGGATCACCTGATAGGCATTTGATAAGAAAAGAGGCAAAGGAGAGAAGGCAGGGTGGATAAAACTAGGCATTAAGAGATTGTGATAAATCATTTTAGGAATATGATACATCATATGAACTCCCTCGATCCTAAAGACTTTTTAAATAAAATTTTACTGAAGTGTATCATTCATACATGAACAATAAATGTATAGTAAAATTTGTAAATTTACAAAACAAACATGCATATCATCATACAAGGCTCCTATACATCTTCCCACCACCACTACCTTGCATTGTTGTGAAACATTTGTTACAAACTATGAAAGAGCATCATCAAATTATTACAAAGTATAGCCCATATCTCATATTTGGCGTATTTCCAATCATTATTACCCTATATTATTATTAACACCCTATATTAGTATTATATATTTGTTATCATTCAGGAGAAAACATTCTCATATTTGTCCTGTTAATTGCAGTCTATCATCTACCACTGGATGCCCTGTGTTATACAGTCCTGTGCCTAAAGAGGTTTTGACTCATTGATTATGTGGTAAGAACCAGATTTGATTCAATTGGGAGCAATATTTTATACTCCAAATTATGGTTTGGGCTAGGGAAGAATGGGCTATATACAAGCATTCATGTATATACACATGTATGTGTGTATGCACATTTTATTATTTCCATATGAAATATAAGTGGGATGACTTCTTTCTGCATGTTTGTGGAGGTGGGTATATTGAAAATGTTTGTGTTCACATTGTGCATCAGCAAAGACGTGGATGCTCCTTAGATTATATCCATCTGATTCAGAAACAGGTGGCCTGATGGGCATATCTGACCAATAAATAGTCATGATACTAGGAAATTTAAATTTATTGTCAAATGTTAAAAATTTGGAGATTTTGTTTAAAATCATATTTTTGGCTTTTGTAAAGTCTAAATTAATGGCAAGCAAGTCTCCAATTTGCACAGGAAGACTAGAATGGTGACCTTATACAAAACATTCCTTCTTCAATTTCCTGTAGGTCCCTTCTCCTGCCACCCACTCAATTCACTCATTTGAGTTACCATCCAGGTGATAAAATAATTTAATTCAGTGAATTGACTGATTCTTTCACCACCTAATTGGTCAACTCAATCAGGACAGATAATTAAGTAGACTCATATAGAAATATCTGACTAATGTTCTTGTCAGCTTTTTCAGTTGAACATTCTATTGATTATTCTGCCCTTGAGCCGTTAAATAAATTAATCCTAACTTCTAGGGAAAAGATGTTGGTAATAAGAGCTGATTACCAAACTCCTCCTAGAAAACAAGAGAGATGTTCTAAAAGAAGAGTATAATGAATCGTAAATTTTGTGAGTTTTTTCCAGATATAGAATAGATGTGTCAGTAGGAAAGAAGACACAAGGAGCCAACATATAATTTACTTTTTTAGGAGACTAGAAATTCACCTCATTCTTTACACCATTAGGTATTCTGTAAATTGTTTAATAATTAACATTTATTGCTTTATAATTTTTAAAATCACACAAACTGTCAAGGGTAGGAAAGAGAATGGACATGGCTGGGTTATCGGCATAGAAAGGGTTTATCTTTGATATAATTCAATTGGGTTAACACAGCAGGAAAGGAATCCTAAAGGATTTTAAGGGTTAGCTGCCAAACTAATTGGACTGATTACATTAAATCCAACGAGGACTTACTATATGTAAAAGAACCTCTTCAAATAGTAGAGCAAAGCTGTGAATATAGATGAGTCCACACTCTTCAGGAAGGTGCTTGATCCTCCTTCCCTAGTGGAGGACACACAGCGGGCCAGGTTCTAATGCATCCCCCTGGGAGTGCTAGTAAACTTCTCACCTGCAGCTGCCATTGTCAGTGGAAGGAAAGTGAAAATGTGGTCATGAATATGTGGACATTGCCATTTGTTGGTCTGATAAAAATATTTTCCTCTCTTGCATGAGACTTTGTCAGTGACATGAAGCCATCCATCAGAACATTTAATACCATTTGTAAAAGAAGCACTCATGGTTAAATGTATTTGTTAAACCAATTGATTTTTTCCTGAAACAAGGGCAAAATAATCCTTTTAATGTGAATTTAATGAACTCAGTCACTTGATATGGATAAAATGCCAGACTATATTATTATATATCAAAATTGCACTACTTATAGTAAGTCAGGTAAAAATTACATCAATTTCAGAAAGAATAGTAAAACCAGACAGTAAGTAATTGATAAAATATCATGTTCTAAATAAAAGTAGAAGAGGAAATGGAAAAATTCTTCTTTCAAATGTTACATAATATAAAATGCAGTCAATGTGGAAGTACAATTATACACATGAATGTATTAGCAGATATTTACAAGTTGAGGAATCCACAGATGTGTATATTATAGATGAACATCTGACACTCATAGAAAGGAAATGTATTTGATAACTTTTGTTCTATTTTTAATGACCCTGTGCCCCTGTGCTCCCAGTAGCGAGTGATGATTTTTTCTTTCTGTAAATTGAAAATGTGTTCTGGGAACAGTGGACAAAGAGTACTAGCTGTGTGCTGGGAAAGGATGCGTGTTATTACATAAATAAATGTGATGACATGGTAGTCTTTCCATAGAGTAGGTTTTATAGAGAGAACAGCTGGCATTGAAAATACTTACTCTGATCTTGAGTTAGTCTTGAAGGAAATGGACATTTTTCATAATTTCAGTTTGCATGCAATACAGATATATGGGTATTCTAGCTTCAGAGAGAAAAACAGCCCACGTAAGTTTTTAAGTGAAGGATGTGATTTAAAATTTTTACTTTATAACAACAGTAATGCCATTACAACTATGTTAGGGTTCTCTAATGTTAGGGTTTAGAAGATCTGACAGATTTCCAGAATTTGTAATGAAGATCACATTGTGGTATCAAAAACAAAAATGACTTGATTGTTAAGAGTTGACACTATTTCATATTTTATGATTTTCATTTATTATTGGAGAATCAAAGTGATGACATATTGGACATCTTTAAAAATAATATCTAAATGTTACATAGATCACAAACTTTAAAAAAGCCAAGGGTTTCTAGAGCTGAATTCAGTCAAAGCACAGACCAGGAAACTAGTTTCCATTATGTCACAAGTTGAAGTATTCAATTTTCAAATTTTGGGGTGTGATATACTCATTAATTTAGCATTCGATGGTGGCCTTGAAGTAGTATGCTATGAGATCTTTCCATAATCTTTCCAGGCCAACATTTTAGTCTAAAAATTGCTGCAATTGGTTTTAACCTATTTAAAGTTTCACATTTAGCAGAAAAGAAGAGTCAGAAAAGAAATAAGAAATTGAAACTGCCTTCATATAAAATCTGACCTACACCCAAGCTATTCAGCATTGTATTACATGTGTTTGCCTTGGGAAAATTGGTAAAAGAAAAATGTACCCTTCACTGCTATTAAACTATTAGTAGCATGAGCACTAGTTTACATTATGGCTTTTTGGTTCTAAAATGGATTTTAAAACCATCTAAAATTGTTGTTCTATGTGTGCCAGCAAATAGCTGGTAAGTGATTTACGGAAGCTGAAATCCTCAGAAATATTGTGCTAGAGAACAAGTCAGGTTTAAGGGCTGGAGGTAGGGCCAATAGGGAAATGAAGCCTGAAGTCTGGAAACAATCAATGCAAAAGGCGTGTGAGATTAATAAAGGAGAAAGGAGTTTAAAGGCTCCAGAACTTTTTCCATCAGTAGGTCTGCGTTGTTAAGGACTTCTCTCGCGTACTGCATGCCAGTATACTGCTTTTTGTTAAAGGCACTAAGTTGAGGCTCACTAGTTGAAACTCATTCTGACTTCTACTTTCATAATAGGATATTATCTTAATTATCTTTAAACCTTTCCTTCTCAGTTTCCTTCATTTAATCATTTAATCCTGAGCGATCTCCCCTTTCCCCTACTAAATGTCATTCAATATCCCAAGTTAAGGTATAAGCTTTTAGTCTTCTTCTCTTTGATCTTTATGTTCCTTCCATGGGTGATTTTATATACCTTAGTTTTGGCTAGTAATTATTCAAAGAAAACGCCTCATCTATCTCTTAACTTATGGCCCATTTTTCAAAGAGCCATGGGCCGTTTGATCATAGAAGCAATCTTCTCTGCAAAGGTGGGCTTACTTAAAGCCACAAACAAAAGTGACCACTTCCTATTTTGAATTCTCATAGTACATTGTTCCTCTGAAATGATCACTGTCACATAATTATCAGTCACTCATCATTCATGGGTTGGATCCTTCGTAGTGGATTATATATCCCTTGAAAGCTAGAACTTTGTTGTGTGCATTTTGTTTCTTAGCCTTGCTCATCCTTGTTGCTCCCTGCATGCCCACAGTGTAAGAGTAGGTGGCCAGAAATATTGGTTAAATCAACGTGTGAATGGATGAACCACCCTCCATACTCAAGTCCCTGTTTCTGGCATTGCATTGGTCAAATAGAAATGAAATTACAATTTAAAGCTCAACATATTTCTGTCCATTTGCCTGCCATAAGAGGTACTATTCTTGGAACATAACATTTCACAGATTTCTTAGTGTTCTTTTTTAAAACCAGACATTTTCATTAAAATGTACTAGAATTTGGCAGCTATGTAAAGTAGGATATAAGGCTAAAGGCCATAAGGAAAGCAGATTTAGCAAAATTTAGTAAGAGGATAAAAGAACTAGTAAGTATAATTTAATCATGTTAACTCCTGTAAATAACCAAATATCTAATACTGGAAGAAAATTATGTAAGTTTTTGGCTTCTGAGCCACAAATGTCAAGAACTGATATATCAACAGTCTTATTACCTTAGTGACTTGATAAATTTCCTCCACTTAAAATCCTAATAAACTTGTAATCACTTAGAAAAGTCTGTGTTTTCTGTGTTATGTTGCATTTTCCTTGCTTGGTTTACTCATCTGTTCTTTCTCCATAAATAATAGAATTTATAAAAACTATTGTTGGTTGTGCTGTGTTTTGGACATAAACATTTGTGAGCTAATTACAACATTAAAATTCTTAAGTATATTCATGAATCTTAAGTGGACTTGATTAGCTTGGGTAATTTATTTGTTCTCTCACATCAACACACACAAAAAATACATCAGAAAACCCAGTGGTTATGAAAGTCCTTATAAGGTCCTTTTATTAAGATCCGTTACCTTAATAAGAAAAGAGAGACTTGGAATACACACACACACACACATATACATAAATACACACATATATACACACATGCACATATGTGTACTTTTCATGCTTGGGCTTGGGAACCAATGGGTAGAGGTGGCAGTGGCCCCTTCCATTATTATACCTAATAATACGGTGCAAGCATTTTAGTTTTCCCTTTGCTGGAATCCTGGGCACGGTGGCTTTCTCCAGGAAGCACAGTTATTGTTACCATGAACTGGAAGCTAAGTCTGACCCTAGACATATTGGGCTTTTTCTGCCACTGAACCAACAGATAGTAACATCTTTATCTTGGCTGGAAAAATGGATCCAATTTGCCAGAGAGAAATTGGATTATTCCTCTACAATGGGGCATTGGGAACTATATCTGGGATCCAGGGAATTCACTGGGCTGACTTTCAATGCTACCTTTCCTAGTATTCCTGGTTAATAGAAAATTGTGGCCATGATACAAAGAAAGACCACTGACTTAGATTCCGAGGAATGAGGCTTGAGGCATAGAAACAGGAAGCTATAATGATAAACTTGAGCCTCGTGGACCAGGTACAGAAATAGCCACTGAAGCAAGTTATGATTTATTTTAATTGGTTATTTCCCCTGTCTCTTTCTCCCCTTATCTTATATGAAGAACACCTGTATTGGATAGAATATATGATTTTGAATGGTAGTATGACTGAACAGACATCACCCTTTGATACAGTTGTCAATGGGACCTCAAATGTTTCTGCACTGGGGACATGGACTTTTCACTAGGTCAGAGGGCAGAAATGAATGCTGACAGGAAAAGTGGGTGGGCTATGATATGTAATTTCACTTTTCTTATCCAGATTCATTTTCCAAACACTTCTGTCCTAGATAAACAAGTTGTAAGACTTAAATTTGTCTACTTCTGTCTTCTGTTGAGTTTGGCCAAAAGGGAGCCATGGCTAGAGATCAGCAGGAGGGAGAAAACTGAGGGCTGGGAACTTAGTTCTCTGGCTGAAGTTTCTGGTTGTCATTGTTCTTCCATTAAAGGCCAATACTTTGATCTAAGCAGCCTCCTCTACATGACTCCTTCTAAGTTTAGGGATTATTGTGACTCTACTTTGAGTTACATCATTAGCAGCTTACGGTTTTCCTATGCCCTGTGCACATGCTTGTAAGCCCTTCTGAAATTATCCTAACTTGAGTGTACCAACTGCTTCTTGTTGGGAACTTCATGGACAAAATTCTTTTTGTAACTCCTCTACCAGTAAAAAGAATCTAGGCCATGAATAGAAATTTGAGGTGGAGAAGAGGTTACAAATTGTGGCTTGAAGTTTTTAGAAGGAGAAGGCGTAAGACAAGGGGTTGGAGTATAAGGAGTCATCCCTTACCCTTTCTTTTACAGAAGATCTGTTCTAGGTCTGTTTTGCCACAAAAATAATGTTAGTGTCTTCTTTTTAAAATTTTTATAATTTATGCTTAAGTCTGGAATGAGGGCTGGTTGCAGAATTTGTGGAGCTAGTGAAAAATTAAAATGCAGGGTTCCTTGTTTAAAAAATTCTTAATAATTGCAAGATGACAATAGCAAGGTATTAACCCAAGTGAAGAGCCCTTCTGAATGTGGGGTCCTGTGGAACTGCACAGTTTGCATACCCAAAGAGGGTGGCCTTGCCTGGACTACATGGATTTAAGGAGAAGAAGCTACTAATTTACAATAATAAAGCTGCATAAACTACCAGGATACATGTATGTCTTAAGTAAAATAGGTATGCATATTTTGCCATAATGGCTGAAGAAGTAGAGAAGTGCTGTGGTTCAAACATTTTATTCCTCCTTAGGACTACTAAAAATAGATAGAAGCCTTATAAAAGCTATTCCCAGAAAAACAAAAGCTGAGAGAGTTTGTCACCAATAGAGCAGCCCTACAAGCAATGCTAAAGGGTGTTCTTCAGACTGAATGGAACTGGAAAGTACATTTAAGTGGCACAAGGAAAGAAAGAACTCCAGTAAAGGGAACCATATAGGTAATTATAAATGCCAGTACTGTCGTATTGTATCTTTTCATATGCAATATCACTTTTTACTTTTTACAGGTTCTGAAATGCAAATGAATAAAACTGAAGGTCAATCTGTGTTTTTTGACGTACAGTGTATAAAGACAGGATTTCTAGCAAGTACAACAAAAAAGTGGTGGGATGGAAGGGTATAAGAACATTGATTTTGTATGTTATTGAAGGTAAGTTGGTATCTAATGAAACATGATTGTCATACACTTAGGTTGTTAAATTTAAACTCTATGGTAATCACAAAGAAAATATATGAAAAAATATATACAGGAGGAAATGAGAAGGAACTCACCAATCATACACTACAAAAGTCAAATCACCATGAGTATGCACTAGTGGAAGAACTGAGGAGCTTAATGTTTAAGACTTACAATGACTAAATAGCAAAATGGCAGAAGAAATTTCTGCCTCATCAAAGTTACTTGAAATATAAGTAGATTAAACTCTCTAGTCAAAAGGCAGGTATGGATAAAAAAGCTTGGCTGAACTATATGCTTTTTACAAGGTACCTTAGATCAGATGGCTTTACTGGTGAATTTTTCCAAACATCCCAAGAAGAATTAGCACTAATCCTCCTCAGACTTTTCTAAAAATTTGAAGAGGAGAGAACAATTCCTAATTCATTCTATAAAGCCAACATCAATAAACCAGTTAATAACAGACTCCCTGCAAAGCCCCTTGTTGCCAAGGATCCAGAAACATCTTACTGGTTGGATCTGGGCAACGTGGAGAGCATCTGACTCCATGGGTGTGGACCAGGAAGGCCAGTCACTGCCGAGGAGCTGCAAGCACCAGGACAGACACCGTGACCACTGAGCCACAGTAGGTCCTCTTGAGCCATTGCCCAAGCTGCCTGCAAAGACAGAACTGCACGGTCTGCTGGGTACACTCAAGAGTCAGGGCCACGGTCTAGAATCTCCAAAGGACCCTGACAACCAGCAGCACATTTTAAAAGGCAATTTATGATGGAGAATAAGATACCAACAGTTTTAATAAGAAGGAAAAATAAACAAAAGATGATGTGTTTGTGTCTTGGCTTGTGATTTAGTTTGACAAAGATCTAATGATTTTAGCGTAAAAGGGACAGCATGTTAGTCACTGCTATGTTAATAAAGTTTTGAATAATTTTAAAACGTTGAACAGTGCCTTAACTGCATAATAAATTAATAATAAAATTGATTGGATGCTAAAATCATATGAGTTAATAATTGGTCAAGCTTTGATGTTACAGTAATATCAAAATAAATATTTAATTTTTAATTAAGTCAAACTTTTAAAAATTCAAACACTTTTTAAAGATCATTAATATACTGAGAATGTTCGCTCATAATGTGTATAGCAACATTTAATGAATAATAAAATAAAATTGTAATGCCAAAAAAAAGATAACAGATGAATATCACTTTTGAATATAAATGCAAAAAATCCTCTACAAAATTCTAGCAAACTGAATCCAACAGCACATTAAAACAGCTATATGTTATGATTGTCTTAGTTTCCTAGCTGCTAAAAAAATATGAATACATTGTTGATTTAGACAATGGGAACTTAATGGATAATGCTTTTGAGGCTATGAGAAGTCTAAAATCCAGGTATAAGCAAGGTAATACTTTCTCCCTAAGTCTTTGGAGTTCTCAGGCTGAAAGCCATAGATCTTGGGTCCTTGGCTTTTCAGTCACTTGACAATGCACATCTTCTCCTTTATCTTTTGGGTTCTGTTGATTTTCAGTTTTTGTTACATTCCCATAGATTTTTCTATGCTTGGATTTCATTCCACTATTAAAGAACTCCAGTAATCCAGGTTAAATCCCAACATGAGTAAATTGGGCCACGCCTTAACTGAAGGAACATCTTCAAGAGATCCTATTTGCAATGATTTTATCCTACCAGAATGAGGACTGACTCCAAGAACATGTCCAAACTGGGGCACACAATTCAGTCTATCACAATAATCAAGGAGGATTTATCCCAGTTGAACCAATGGTGGTTCAACATAAGAAAATCAATTAATGTAATACACCACATTAACAGAACAAAGGAAAAAAATCACATGTTCATCTCAATTGATGTCAAAGAGGCATTTGACAAAATCCAGCACCTTTTTTTAAAAAAGATTTATTTTATTTATTTATTTCTCCCCCCTCACCTCGCTGTTTGTGCCATCTGTCTGCTCTCTGTGTCCATTCATTGTGTGCTCTCTGTGTCTGGTCATCTTCTCTTTAGGAGACACCAGGAACCAAACCGGGGACCTCCCATGTGGGAGAGAGGCGCTCAATCGCTTAAGCCACCTCCACTCCCTGCTTTGTTGTGTCTCTCATTGTGTTTCCTCTTTGTGTCTCCTTGTTGCATCATTTTGTTGCATCAGCTCGCTGCACCAGCCTGTTGCACCAGCTTGCTGTCTTGCTCTTCTTCTCTAGGAGGTACCAGGAACTGAACCCTGGGCCTCCCATATGGCAGGCAGGTTCCCAAATGCTTGGGCCACATCCACCTCCCCAGCACCCCCTTCTTGATAAAATATTTAGAAAACTAGGAATAGAAGGGACCTCTCTTTTCACGATAAAGGCCATAAATGAAAAACCCACAACTATATATCGTGTAAATGGTAAAAGACTGGAAGCTTTCCTTCTATGATTAGAAACAAGACAAGGATACCTACTGTCACCACTGTTATTCAACAGCTGGAATTTCTAGCCAGAGCAATTAACAAGATAAATGAATAAAAGGCTTCCAAATTGGAAAGGAAGAAGTAAATCTTTCCCTATTTGCAGGTGTCATGATTCTATGTATAGAAAATCCTGAGAAACCCATGAGACAACTACTAGAACTACCAGAGCCAGCAAAGTGGTGGGGTACAAAATCAACATAAAAAATCAGTAGTGTTTCTATATACTGGTAGTGAACAATATGAAGAGGAAGTCCAAAAAAATCCCATTTACAATAACAACTATAAGAATCAAAAAACTAGGACTAGATTTATTCAAGGATATAAAAGCCTCATGCATGGAAAACAACAAAACATTGCTAAAAGATACCAAAAAAGAACTAATTAAATGGAAGGACATTCCGTGTTCGTGGATGGGAAGACTAAATATTAGTAAGATGTCAATTCTTCCCAAAGCAATTTACACATTTAACAAAATCCAAGTCAGAATTCCAAAACCTTCTTTGCAGAAATGGAAAAGCCAATAATCAAATGCATATGGAAGAGTAAGGTGCCCTGAATAGCAAAACCATTTTGACAAAGAAGAAGAATTGGAGAACTCATACTTCTCAATTATAAAACTCATTACAAATCTACAGTAATCAAAATAGCATGGTACTGGCAAGTACAGACATATAGACCAATGGAATACAACTGAGAGTTCAAAACATATCCTCACACCTTTGGCCTGTTGAGTTTTGACAAATATGCTAAGTCCACTCAATGGGCGGAATAGTCTTTTCAACAAATGGTGCTGGGAAAAATGGATATCCACATGTAAAGGAATGAATTTGGACCCCTATCTCATACCATAAACAAAAATTAACTCAAAATTGATGAAAGACCTAAATATAAGAAGGAAACCTATAAAACTTCCAGAAGAAAATTTAGGGAAGCATCTAATGGTTTCTTAGACTTTTCACCAAAATCAAAAGCAACAAAAGCAAAATAGACTTCATCAAAATAAAAAAATCTTTTGTGTATTAAAGGACGTCATCATGAGAATAAAGACAAGTTACAGAATGGAAGAATATATTTGGAAACCACATATCTGATAAGGGTTTAATAACTAGAATACATGGAGAGTAATCCTACGACTCAACAACAAAAAAGACAACCCAGTTTCAGAATGGGCAATAGATTTGAATAGATATTTCTCCAAAGAAGATATACAAATGGCCAATAAGGACATGAAAAGATGTTCAGCACCAATATCCATTAGGGAAATGCAGATCAAAACCACAGTAAGATACCACTTCATACCCCAAGAATGGCTCTATTTAAAAATTGAATATAACAGATATTGGAGAGGATATGCAGAAATAGGAACATTAGTTCACTGTTGGTGGGAATGTAAAATGGTGCAGCTGCTGTGGGAAACAGTTGGGTGGTTCCTCAGAAAGGTAACTATATAATTTCCATGTGTTTCAGCAATCCCACTTCTAGTTATATACATAAAAAATTGAAAGCTGGAAGTTGAACAGATATTTGCACAGTGATGTTCATAGCAGCATTATTCACAATTGCCAAAAGATGGAAACAACCCAAGTGTTCATTTGTGCAGAAGTTGTCATAAGGTTGATTATAAATGCTTGGAGATGGATAGAGGTGATGATAGCACATTACAGTGATTGTATTAGCCATGCTCATATATGGGTATGATAGTGGTTGAAAGGTGAAGTTTAAGTTCGTGTATATCACTAGATGGAAAACTAAAGGATGAAACATGGGACTGTATAGCATAGTGAACCCTCTTGTGAATGAGTGTGGTCAATAGTAAAAATATGAGAATGTTTTCCCATGAAACAGAACAAATATAGTTCATATTCCAATATGTAAACAATAGGATGGTATCTGGGCAAATTGCACCTAAAGCAGACTATGGACTGTAGGGAATAGTATTAATATTTTTCCATCAATTGTTAAAAAATAGAACTAGGCAAAGTGAATAAAACGACACAAAGTGCTACATATTGTCTGGTTCCATATATACTAAATGAAAATATAAATAAATTTTTAAAGATAGAATTAGATTAGCGATTATGGATGGCAGGAGAAGGATAGAGGGATTGAGAGGTGACTGCTATGTGGTAAGGGGTTTTTCTTTCTGGTTTAATGAAAATGCTCTAATATTAATTGCAGTAATGAATGCACAACTCTGTGGTTCTACCAAAAGCCATTGACTGTGCACTTCAGGTAGATTGTGTGGTTTGTGAGAATGTTTCAATAAATTGCTTTTAAAAAAGAGAGATGAATAGAAAAACAAAATGTTGCAAATACATACTATGGAATATTACTCTTCCATAAGAAGAATAAAGTTCTGATACATGAGATAACATGGATGAATCTTGAAGACATTATATTGAGTGAAATAAGCTGGAGAGTAAAGGACACATATTGTATGATCTCACTAATGTGCCAGGATAACAAGCAAATTCACAGAATTGGAAACTAGAATACAGGTTACTAAGCATTGGGCTGGAGTTAGGGAGTGGGGATATAATAATTGGTGCAGAGTTTCTGTTTGGGTAATTGGAAAAGGTTTTGGTAATGGATAGTAGTGAACGTAATTAATACCATTGAATTATGTATTTGTGGTTAAAAGAGAAATTTTAGTTTGTATATATTTTACTAGAATAAGAGTTTTTTAAAAAACCGTAGGACTGTACAACAAAAACAGTGAACCACAAAGTAAATTATGGTCTCTATTTACTAATATATGTATAATAATATTCATCAGTTGTAACAAAGACATTGCACTAATTCAAAGTATAATTGGGAAAAGTGTGTGTGTAAGGGTAGCTATATGGGAACTCTATTTTTTGCATGTTTTTTTTTTGCTGTAAACCTGCAATTTCTCCAATTAAAACAATTAAATAAAGAAAATAGACACCTCGATTTCCAGTTTCATACCCTTTTTATAGCCAGAGATATCAGAGAAACAGCGTTTCTTCCAGATTACTTCAGGAAAGTCCTAAGCATGATTTTGATTGTTCTGTGTCGATTTCTCTTCCTATCTCCGAATGAATTACTGTGCCTTGTCATGGGGGCTGTGATTGGCTTGTCATGGTCATGTGTCCACGCTTGTGATGGAAGATAGAGACATATGATTGACATCATATGGGTTTATGGCCATATGACTAGGTCTGTCCAACTTAGCTTGTCTTTCTTTTAGGTTTAAAGGTAGACATTTGACAAAAGCTTGGATAATCTTACATCAGGCCTCTTTTTGGGCAGACTTCTCTAGAAACATTGTCTCTTTCTGCTATTTTTTTCTATATTGGCAGGATGCTACCTTGGCTAGCCAGTGGCCATCTTGCTTTCCAGGTAGATAGAGTCTGTCCAAGAGATTGTG
>PVKH010018721.1:0-15053 GCA_004027955.1 Chaetophractus vellerosus | reverse complement strand
AGAGAGGGTCGTCTACAGCCTGAACTGTGATCTATGCTTGATGGCAAAGCCCCAAAATGTGTATATCTAACATAGGCGTTATGCCACACTGATGAGGGATGTGTATGTGGGGGTTGTGGGAGGGCTGGGGGGGTGGCATATGGGTACTCCTGGAATTTCTGTGTAACATTTATGTAATCAATGTATCCTAAAAACATATATAGATATATAAAAAATAAATTTAAAATTTAAAAAAATGTATGGGGAGGAAGAT
The DNA here is from genome assembly GCA_004027955.1 of Chaetophractus vellerosus. Classification (NCBI taxonomy): domain Eukaryota; kingdom Metazoa; phylum Chordata; class Mammalia; order Cingulata; family Chlamyphoridae; genus Chaetophractus; species Chaetophractus vellerosus. Next base: position 14,800 of record PVKH010018721.1, on the reverse strand, counting down.
ACAGAGTATAGTTAGTAGTAATGCTTTCACGATGCTCTTTCATAATTTGTTAACAAATGTTTCACAACAATGCAAAGTATTTGTGGTGGGGTGATGTGTGGGAGCCCTGTGTGATGCTATGCATGTTTGTTTTGTAAGTTCACAATGTTTACTGGACACTTATAGTTTATGTAAGTTCATGTATGAATGATAGACTTCAATACTTTAAAAAAAAATAACAAAAAACAAAACAAAACAAAACAAAAAAGAATGTTAATTGTTATAACCACTTTGGAACACTCTTTGATGGTATCTATTACACCTAATCATAACCATACTTAATGAACATGTTTACTCCACTCCTAAATATATACTCACCAGAAATACACTCACATGTTTACCAAAAAACACAGGTACTATGTTATTCCCAGTAGCACTTTTATTTTGGCTCAAAAGTAGAATCTACTGAAATGCCCATTAATAGGCATATGTGGTATATACAAATAATGTAATACTACTGTGTACAGCAATCAGAATAAACAGTCTACAACTACAGGTAACAATGTGGATGAATCCCCCAAATATACTTTTGAGAGAAAGATTCTAAACACAAAAGAGTAAATAGCCTATTATTTATTTTATTTATATAAAGTACAAAAACCAGCAAATTTATTTCACGCTCTTAGAGACCAGGATAATGGTCCTGGTTACCTTTGTGTGGTAGTGGGTTGGGAATGGATCGGGGGTGGGTTAAGGCGTGGCGTTAGGGGGTAGACTGACTGAAAGGAAGCCACCAAGTTTTCTGGGAAGTCGCCATATTCAGACTCTTGACCTGGATGCTGCTGGTTGCGTAGGAGACTTCACTTTCTCTATATTCAACAAACTATATACTTGTAACGTGTTCACTTCTCTTTATGTATATTATACTCTAATAAAAATTTAAATACAACAAATAAAAAAAGGCAATTAAGTGTGGATTGGACATTATGCGCTACACAGGTACCCCAGAACCCACTCTTCCTTCCTGTCCTTCCTGTGCGCCTCTCTGGTTTCTGTGTGTCCTTGCCTCTAATGACCAGCACCTACAGCTTTCTTATTAAAAAAAAAAAAAATTCAGCATTTCTAGGTCGTGATTTTTAAATTACTAAACTTATGCATGCTAAATGAGAGTGAGCCTCTATCACACACATAGATTCAAAATATTTGGGAGACTAATTTCATGAATTATGGGAAAAGCAGGCCTCAAAGATAAGCCAGCACTGCATTCTTGGCAAAGTATACTGCAGTTGTCTGGGGCTTGATTGTGAAAGTATTGCCTAATCGGAAGTTCTGTAAATAGTTTTTAAAAGAACCTCTGTTATTTTCTGTTCTACGTTATACTCACAATACAAGTTTGAATAATTGGAGGATTTACGAAATACACAGGATATCACCAGTTTTGCTTTGCACATTCCAAGAACCTGAACGTGTTCCAATGGAGAACATGCCTGGGGTTTATAACAACAAATCAAAGAGCAGTTCACAGAGTTAAACATTCAGGGGGAAAGTGGTTAGAGTCCATTTGAACTCTGGCACTGCTGGGGCTCCTGGATGATTTTTCCTTTTACTTTGCAAAAGTTTCTGATGGGCGGAGCATTTAGTAAGCCCTTTAATTTCTAAACTGTTTCAACTTCCTTTTGGTGCAGCTACTTTCCTTCACTAATCACCATTTTTAGCAGAGGTGATCCTGACATAGCAAGAGCAGTGTCAGCTATTAAATATACCTCTAAAAGGTCCAGAAATGAGATTTCCAGTGAAGTTTCTTTGTCTTCTATTATGGACTGTTTGTGCAGCACAAGGTAAGATGAAAAGAGAAAGACTATATTTTTCTGTAAGTATATTATGAAGCATTTGCTAATGTGCTTTCCACAGAGGTAATAAAATTTAGTCTGGAAAATACGATTTAATTATTATTCAATAGTTCATGGTTTGAATGACTTGATATTAAGTTTAAAATGTATAATTAGTTTGTTTTTAATGGGATATCTGATTATTTAATCATAATATTATTTAAGTTAAAATTTAAGAAAATGTTTTAATTAATATTTTTGAAAACTATAACCTGTCATAATAATTTTACTTACCATTTATTATAAAATAAAATTTACTTTTATGCTTAAAATTGTCACCAAAATGTTTTATGTTATGATATTAAAAAGTATGTGACCATACAGAGAACCAGAATAGGAATTAGTCAATAAAAGCCTTTTAAATCATATAATCTCTGAATTTATTTCAGATGTGGCTGTTAACTCTGCCTACAGATCAATTCATTTATCATTTACAATTTATATTGCTGTGACCTGGAAAGTCTTGTAAACAAGTACTACTTGTAACATCAGGCTGACAATTTTATTATAAACCTGAAGAACAATTGAATACACAATCTGTACATTGTTGTGGTCGTATGTGAGATATATTCTGGAATAACATGCACTGGAGTAGTGAATATGAGTATAGGAGTTTTTTTTTTTTTCTGATGGCCCGATAATTTCTAGATTTGCAATTCAATTTTTTACTGTTTCACAATAGATTAAAACTTTTCCTTTTGGAGGTAGCTAATTAATATGTATTTGATCGACATTTTTAGACCAAATAAATTATATATCATTCATAATTTCCAAAAGCTTTTCACTCAGTCAACAAATAGTGATAGGATGCCACATACCAGGCTCTAAACATTTAGGAACCCTAGCAAATTAAATAAACCTCTGTTCTCAAGGGTTTCCAATTTATAAATATAAATATATTTTAAAGTTATAAACTTCAGTAAAATTTATTTCCTTCAAAAGCTATTACCTCATATTTCCTAGGTTTATTGAAATGTGTTTAATAATTTTTGGAGTTCAGAGGCCTTTTTCAGTTATATTTTCTTGAATGCTATTTTTTGATTTTTAGCCTGCAAACCTTATATCCAGCCACCTTCTAAACTTGGTATACCATCATGTTCCTGACTAAAATATTTAAAAATCTTTATTACTGAAACTAATATTTAAAAATAAAATATTACAAAGAGTTCTTGACAGTGTTAAATGTAACAATCATAGCAAACATCTTTTTCTTCTTCCTTCCTTAAGTTCTTTGGTCTTTTCCTCACTTAAACTGGAAAGTTTTTTGTGTTTAATTATTTATATATTATTTGCTGAGGTTATATGTAGATATCCTTTGTCATGTAAGAAAGTTTTGTTTTATTTCTAGCTAATTTTTAAAATTCAAGAATCAATGTTTAATTTAATTAAACTGTTTAAATGATTACAAAGGGGAATTTTAATACTGTTAAAGTTGGGCATTACAAAGTATGTATAATGAAAATTAGATGATAGAGAGTTAAACTCCTAGTTTATATAATTGATTCCAGCTGACTTGTTTCACTTGCATTTTCTTTTCCATCAATGTATGCTCAAATATAATATTGGTTTCTTTTGGTGAATTGAAGACCAACAATAAACATTATATACATCTGGATATCTAACAGATAAAGCACAACTTAAATATTTAAAGCAATGCTTAGGTCAATCACATAATTTTCACACAAACACATACAGTGCACAATCTAGTAGAGAAAAATTACGTGAATTTTCGGTTTCTACAGAACTGCTGTTTTATTCCTCGTTTGCTAACTACTCACTAAAACTGAATTAGTTTGAGGCATTAATCAATTCCATCAGTTCACCATATCTACCAGCAATTTTACTCAATAGGATAGCCTTGACAATTAAAAATATCCCTACCTACTTCTATATTTGCCTCTGTTTTTATTTCCCACTTGAACACTGAATTCCAAATTGAGAAAATTAAAAGAAAACAGTTTGAGTACTATCACAATATGCTCTACTCAACTAGACAAAATTTTTAATATTTCATAAATTGTGTCTGCCATGTTGAATAAAACTTTCTAAAAAAATATTACTCTTTCCTAAAGAGGAATAATAACTAAAAGGAGGAGTTCATAAACTCAGCTTTATTTTTCCTTTTTGCAATATTGGGGGACCAAATAGTACCTTTTTATTGCAGTGTGTTAACTGCATACACATTCCTAGTTGTGTAGGAACATTGGTTGCTTCCTGTTGTAAAGAGTCACTGCTCAGGGTGTCCCCATAGGCTGTTGAGAATCTGCTCATATTTACAGGACAGTTAAAAATAGCAGTTTCTCAATCATACCACATTCTGCTTTCCAGAATATATTATTGCCTAGCTTTTCAAGTATCTAAAAATTATATACTGTTTGAAATTAGGCAACAGTCCAGAAATCCCAGGATGATTAAAGTGAATAAATTGAAACTCCACTGAAACATGTCCATGAACACCTGGCTATGTTGCTTTTGACTTGTTATATGTTTTCTAATCTGGGAGGTTCAAAGGGCAAAAAAGTTAATTCAGGTCCCCAAACACAATATATATTAAAGATGGATGCCCTTCCAAATGGAATAGGAAAATTCATTCCTTTGTAATTATGTTGCTTCAAGTACAAGATGGCTTCAAATTTGAATTAACCACAGTATGGAAAAAATCGATATTATATATATAATCATTAACTAGAAATTAACATGATAACTTACTCTTAATGAGGATCTAGGTAAATGATATGTATCATTGTCTATTCCAGTAAATTTGTATTAGTGGTTTATAAGTTTATAATCACAAATTATATGTGTGAATTCTAGTGTGATGACTAAGAATGCCTGCCCCCCCCAAAAAAAAACCCCACATAATTTCAGAGGTAATAGTATGGATGTTTACATGGATGGTGTGATTTAAAGTTTCCAATGTCATCAATATCTTCTCTTATCCTAAAATGCTTTACATGTTGATATTACCATAAATTTAATCATTCTGAAATTTATGTGGAATAACAAACACTCCAAAACAATGCTCTGGGGTGGTTAAAGTTAGTCTTATTCACCAAAACTTACTTCGAATTATTATGATCTGGTGACTTTTCTGCAACAATTTTAGTGTTTGTGTGGAGTGTAGAAATGGATGATGGTGAGAATGAGAAGGACAAGCTGAAGTGATTCTGGAAGATGCGGTATTTCCAGCTGACACAGATCTAGACAGTGAGCTCCTAGAGGAATAGAGAAAATGCCCACAGGAATAGCAGAATAGGGAGAGGTGGTCAAGGCAAAGCCTGCTTCTTTTAAGTTTAGGCACATCCTGGGAATGTATATGTTACTCTTTGGCCTGTGTATAATTTTAAACTAAAACTTAAGTATTGCAAACTAAAAATTATATTCAACTAGAAGTTTCCAAATGCAAGTTCAAAGCCAGGTCAGTGATATTTGTTCTTTTAGAGCCATTGGTTAATAGGACATGCTCCAAAGTCTAAGTTGATCGGTTTTTATTTGTTCAATGCCTGCTGTTTTGCAGCATTAGTTACTTCCCACTTGTGCCTTCTCTCACCCTCCCCACTCCCCCACTGCTGCATCCCCATCCCACCTGCCTAGGTTGCTCCTGCCATCCAATTAGTCTGTCCTCAGCTAGCTAAAGTATATTTTACCCGTTTCTTAACAACTTTAACAAGTATCAGGAAGTAGTGCATGAAAAGGGCATGATATAATTGGGGGAAAAAGTGCTACAATTTAGTATAAAATGATAAGAAGACATTATTAAAAAAATGTTTCAGAGAAAATAAAATAGCCAAACAGGAAAAAAAAAGCCATGGAAAATAATAAAAACAAATGATAAATGATTTGACAGAGCTTTTATTTGCTTTTGCCATTTTAACTGAGATTCAGTTTCTCCTAAGGTTCTCTTGCTAATCAGAAATGTATAGAAAAGTTATTATAGAAATGTTCCTTCAACATTTATCAAAAGTTTTTTGAGCTAAATGAAAGTGATTACTGACTTCTAAAACTATAACATAAACTGAAACTTAGACACATAGGCTAAATGTACAATGGAATTATAGACATTAGAGGTTTTTGGTTTCATTAGCAGAGCTTTAAGTACCCTAAACTTTTCTTTCCATGTCTTATGCAATCTCTTTCATTTACTGCTGTGTACTATGCCCTTTCCACAGGTCCTCAATAATTTATAGCTATAATTGAAAGGTTCCCAGATAGTTTCATTTCTTTCATTCATTCATTCTTCATTCATTCTTTCAGTGGTTATTTTTGAGTGACCACTAAGTCCAGACAATATGATAAGCTCTTTCAAAAAGGAATTCTCACACTGGAGGAACAAAAGGAATGAGTATTGTATTTTATTATATTAATCTACTATATTTTTTCATATAAAGCATTATGGCTGAGATAAAATACATACAGGATCATTTAGAGAAGGCAAGAAACCCAGTTTGGAGAAGGATAATGGAGAGGGGGGTGAGGTTGGGGAGTTGGTTTGTTGGTTTTTAAGTGACTGAATGCAGAGAGAGAACTATGTCAGGGAATGTTCCTTGGAGGTTGTGGCATCTTGGGTAGGTTGTGAAGGTTGAATAGGAGTTAGATAGGTGAGGAATACAAGGAAACATCACTACTAACAGTAGGTCTGTAAAACTGGATGACTGAAATAATTTCTCATATATCTAATCCCTCATCAATTGAACTTCCATAGGGACTGGCTAAATGTAATATTGGGTAGAGTAATTGCTGTTCGTTTTTCTCCCCTTGCTCTTTTAATATTCCTCCCCCAGATTCCACTGATACTTTTTCAGATGGCAAGTCTTTCCATGTACAGCCTTCTCAGGGTCCACATTTTTACTATCACCCTGTGACTAAGCTCCTTTCCACAACAATCAGGAAAGCCTTATTTAAAAACTCATAAAAAATCATGCTATAGATACAATTAATTTCAAGAAGCAAACATTGGCTATTGAATACTATTGATGTTAGGAGTTAATCCTTCAAATATACATTTAAGGAAAATAATTTTAGTGGAATTTTTGACCTGTGACATAATAGTAATTTGTTTCAACTCTAATTATGACATAATTGTTATTCCACCCAATTCTTATGGTTATCTCTTGTTCTCTCATTTACTCCTATGATTCTGGAATTACTTTATGCTCTTTTTCATCATCAAAAATGTATAAAAGATAGTCATATCTTTTTGGTGGGCCTATCCTTCCACCAGGAGAGATTAAGACTATTTTTGGTAGCATCCCAGATATTTTTGATGTGCATACTAAGATAAAGGATGATCTTGAAGACCTTATTATTAATTGGAGTGATAAAAAGCACTGGTGACATCTTTCCTAAATATTCAAAGGATTTGGTAATAACCTACCCTCCCTTTGTAAACTTCTTTGAAATGAGCAAGGAAATAATTATTAAATGTGAAAAACAGAAACCAAGACCTCATGCTTTTCTAAAGATAAACCAAACTAAATGTGGACATCAAAGCCTAGTTGAACTTCACATCTGACCAGTACAGAGGTTACACAGCGTTGCACTACTTTTAAATGACCTTGAGAAGCATACAGATGAAAATCCCGACAAAGTGCTCTAGAAAAAGCTATTGGATTACTAAAGGAAGTAATGACACATTAATGAGGAAAAGAGAAAAATAGAAGCTCAAAAGCAAATTTTTGGTGCTGTTTATGAAGTAGATGGATGTCCGGCGAATCTTTTATCTTCTCATCAAAGCTTATACAATGAGTTGAGACAATTTCTAGGTGAGCACCCTGTGACAGAGGAGAACAAGTAACTCTCTTCCTCTTTAATGACTGCCTTGGCATAGCAAGGAAACGACACAAGGATATTGGCACTTTTAGAAGTACTCATAGCCAGACCCTGCCTCTAGCTTCTCTTAAGCATATTCAGCTAATGCCTCTTTCTCAAATCAAGAAGGTGCTGAACATAAACGAGACAGAAGATTGCTATGATGCTTTTGACTTGCTTGTGAGGCCACCGACAGAGCAAGCAAATGTGCTGCTCAGTTTCCAGATGACATCAGAAGAACTCCCGAAAGAAAACTGGCTAAAGATGCAGTGTTGACAAGTAGTCAACACCATTTGCAAAGCAGATGCTGAGAATTTTATTTACACTGCTTACCCAGAATCCTTTGAAGTAAATACAAAAGATATGGACAGTACATTGAGGAGAGCATCTAAAGCAATAAAAAAGACTTCCAAAAAGGTTACAAGGACATTCTCTTTTTCCAAAACTCCAAAAAGAGCTCTACAAAGGGCTCTCATGACATCCCATCGCTCAGTGAGGGAGGAAGTCCTCCCAGCAATGACAAACATGAAAGGTGTCATCATTAGCAGGTATACCATCTCTCTCTCTTGTCAACCTTCCATACTTTGAAAGGAGAAGTCAAACTTTAAGTAGATCTATAACTCATTTGATATGAAGCTTAAAAAAGTCAAATTATAGAAATTTTAACAAATGCTCATACAAGAAACTAACTTAAATAGCACTTGGTGAAAAATGAAATGAAGATAGTTAACACTAAACTATGCCGTTTGATTTTCATTTTGAAATTGTAAGGTTTATCTTGTACATTTTTCAAGTTAGCTCATTTAAAAATATCAATTTTGATATAATTTATTTTTTTGCTCAAATTGCTCATACAAAGACCAATAATTTAAGTTATTCATAATTTCAGTAGTTTTGTACACCTGACACAGTAAATAATTTTTACTGGTAGGTGTCAAATACTGCTGTGAATCTATTTGTATAGTGTCCATGAATGGATTTATGGAAGTACATATTTGTGTATCTCAATTTGTATAGAAATTAAATGGTATAGTAATACTTAACGGATAAAAACTTAAATAAATTCCTGATTAAATAGTGAGGGCTTGTTTCACATTTGATGTTTGAAGCAGTTATTTAACTGCTGCTTTTGCATAGTTTATTTTCTTCTCAAATGTTCCCAAGATCTAGTATATGGATTTAAAAAGATTCGCCCCTTTTAACAAGAATAATAGTTAAAGGATGTTGTTTCAAAATACTTGTACAATAGAGATAAGGACAGAAAATTAAAAAAAATATTTGCATAAGCATAGTATTGGTGTATTCTTATAGCTGTTTCAAGACAAAATATTTATGGTAATTTTAGCTACTAGCAAAAATATTTTGAAGGATAAGAGCATGAGAAAATTGTGATAAAGGCTGTTTATACTCTCTGAAATTCTAAAGTTGTGATTAGTTTTACTTATCTGTAAAATGCATAGAAAGGTATGTGGTCATCTTATTGGCATGATTAAATGTAAAACTGAAATGCAAAAAAAATTATGAAAGAAATTGTATAGTCATATCTTTTAATTGAAACTATATACTCTTATTTCTTCAAATGCTTATTAAATGCAGTATAATCTCTCTTCTGCCTTTTCTAAAGTTTATTTTAAAAACTACTTTATTGTAACTGATTTTTTCTTAACACAGTTGAAGCTATAAATTCCCAACTTACTTTCAATTATTATCGTGCTATTTGTAAAGTAAATTAAATATTTCTTATATTGAAAGTTTAATTGGATCATATATATCCTTATATAAATAATATGCATATAAACTAATGAGGATATAGGAACAATTAACATAAAATATCTATTTTTGCTGTTTCCATTCAGTCCACTTGCTTTATTTTTTCTAAATTGATTTTGTTGTTTTGATTGATAATATTTTGTAATATATACTAGTTTTAGAATCAACCTATTTAAAAACATGGTATATCCCTATCTTTTTTTAAAAAAAAACAGGAATACTCAAATAAGGACCAATTTCATTCTACCCAAACTATCTGGTACAAATTTGATTAAAGTTTCCTTCAAATATATAAATTTGCCGTGTTTTTTTCCCCCACTTAATTAGGATAATTCTCAATGAACTGTTATAGACCATTGAAATTGAAATAATTTGCTCTGTGTATGTAAAAAACACAACCTTAAAAATTTGAAAGTGGAAAATTTAGGTATATGGTGCTATTAAAATATCAAGTATATTTGTTTATAGTTTTAACCAAAATTACACAACAGTTTTACTCAAATTAAAATGAAAACACTCCTATTCCTGTCCAATATTCAAATCCATTCACACTATTTATTCACAGGTTGACAATTTTAAATCGGAAAACAAAACCAAGGGGTCAAAGTTCATCTGTGTAGAGCTTTGTAAACAGACTTATTTGGCAACTAAATGGCTATGGACGTAAGATGGAGTATTCACTCTTAAAACTCAAGTAGATACTTAGGCACAAGGAAGCTTAGTTTACTCATTAACTTAAAAACCAGGAAATGACATGACTATTTTTTTTTTAATGTTTTAAGATAAATCCAACCTCACAAAATGTTTCTGTAATTTTGAAAACATTTTTATGCTGCCCATTTAATTCATCCACTGCCATACTTTCTCAAGAACTGCCAATTTAATTCAAACTGATGTGGTTGTTGTACCTATATGTTTTCAGTTTGACTCCTTGAGCTAAAAATACTTTTTTATTATCTTATTAGAAAACTGTGAATGTGGTTTAACTGAGCTTGTCTGTCTAGGCAAATAAAATGTCCTGTCTTAAGATATGCCTACTTGTTATAACCCAATGCAGGGGATCAATACCTAATATATTTGCTATGACATAAATTGAAACACTCAATATATTGTAGAGTAGAACAAAGATAGACAGAAGGTACATTTGAAGACTTGGATATCAATGAAACTTCCTCCACTGACTATGTAAACAAATCAGAGGTGGTCCTTGCTTTCGGGGAGCTTACATTTTGTGGAGGAGATAGACAAAATCCAAGTAAACAGAAAAATATGTATGAATTGTGAACAATGTTGTGAAGGAACTAAAATAGGGAGGGGCTGTGGTAAAACAGCAGAGATGGGAGACTATGAAGTATGGAAATTTTAGATGGGCTGGTATTCAAGACCAGCCATGCATAGGTCAGTTTGAGGAAGTCACGTTTGAGTAGAGGCCTGAAAGATGAGACATCTTTTTGCAGTCATCAGAAATCTGTAGTAAAAGTGTTCAAGGAAGAGAGAACAATGTGTGCCAAAAGTCTAAGGGGAGTGGAGGGGGAGGGAGGGGGATTTTTGTGACACTCAATGAAATATAAATAAATAAACACAAACAAGGCTGGATTTGGCATAGTGAGTAAATGCAAAAGGTGACAAAATGAGATCAGAGAGGATGACAAGAGTCAGATAAGAGGTTCCCAGACCAAGGTAAGGAGTCTGGAACTTCTTATCCATAAAATAAGTCATAGAAGAATTTTAAAATGGAAGTGATGTGACTAAATATGAAGATATCATTTGTGGCTTTGTGTAGAATGGGTTGGAAGAATGGGAGAGTGGTGACTTAGAGACTAATTAGGAGGCTGTTTCATAAACAAGGTGACAGATGATCTGAACTGAGATTTTGGAGATGGCAGTGGAAAAGTAGAAAAATGGAGTACAGGTGATGATAATTTTATCTTACAGAGCCAAATGATGCCATCTAAAGTTGATAATAAAACTACCAGAGTTTTAAGTGTTATTTGAAGTAACAAAGGTAATCAACATGAGATCTCTCTATATATAGTAAACATGTATACATAAAGTAAATACCAGAAGGAAGATTGAGTGTGAGATACAGCCTTATTATTCAAATCTGATTGTAAAAAACAGGGTTGAAAAACAAGAAATAGAGTTATAGATGTATTTTCTGGAACTATAATAATAACCAGAAGAAAAAATGTTTGTCTCTGGGGAACAAGTGGGATGAACTTTTTGTGTGTAGATTACTTGAATAAAAGTAATTCCAATCAAATAAATGAATAAGAACATTTCGTTATTCTTTCCTCTCATTAGCTTAACAAAATGGAAGGAACAACTGTTTGTCAAAGTGTTCATATGTTTGTGGAAAATAGTTCTCTATTCACAATGTTGGCATCTGCATTTGAAATTCAACTAATTTATTTTTGCAGTAACCTGAGCATTATGAAGTGGTTCTGAATGTTGAAAGTAAAAAAGAGGCATATTAGAATGCAATTAAACAGAAATTTTTCGTGTAAAAACGTGGATATGAAATTAAAAAAACAAAAAGCCCCTTTTTTGGAGGGAGGGTCTTTTAAGATAGACTATTAGCACCATCTAGTGGAGCAAAAATATGTTTACTTAAATTGCAACAATCAAAACTGTAATATGAAGTCAGTTATTAAACAAGTTGCTTAACATAAATGTGTTAAAAATTTACAAAAACTTCAAAGGAAATTTAGTCTGCCCAAATAAATGTTGTTTTTTGCATAAGATATAGTTTCAGAGATTATTTCTGTCCTATCAACTTTCATAAAACATTTTTATAATGATTATATTCCACAACAGAATTAGGCTTGGTTGATTATTTTTCCCCTTTGCCCTATTAAAAGAAATAGAAATATTCTAGAATAAAATATTAAATGACTATTATAAAACTAAGTAAAGAAAGGAGCATGTAAATGAAAACCAAAAAAAAAGAAAGAAATATAACAATGAAATTCATAATTTTATAAATATGAATTGTGAAAAAGTATCTGAGAATTTGCCAGTTTAAAAATGTGTTGGGATTTTACTAATGTAATCATTCTAATATCAAGGGCAGTTATACCTGCAGCAGGAAGTATTGAAATATTATTAAAATCAGTAAGCATGAACTTATTAATACCCTGCATGTTCTTCTCTTTATGTCATTATTTTTTTTTTGCAAAATAAGAATCATACTGTACATGTAGACTTGATTGCTTTAATATTTTATTGTAAAAAATAATAAAGAAAAGTCAATAAAATATAGATGTACTCTTTTACAAATAACGAGAACCACTCATGTCAATAAATAGAACATTCTTAGCATCCCAGAAATCCACCATGAATCGCCTCTGGATCAGTTCCTCTCTGTTTCGTCTAAGGAAAATAAAATTATCCAGATATTTATGGTCATTACATTTTTACTTTTCTTTAATAGTTTCATAGCCTATGTAAACATTCCTACATATATATGTTAGCAACAATCTGTAATATTTGATGAATTTTGTGTCTTATTAATGTGATTTATTACATTTCCCATTCATATAATTGTGTGGCACCGATGTATTATTCCATTGTAAGAGTTTACTGTGAATTATTTACCCATTCAACTGTTGATGAACATTGGAGTTGTTTCCATTTTTTACTATTAAGAAACAATACTGCTAGAAACATTACCATACGTGAAATTTGTTTCACATTTACATGAGTTTCTCTAGGATATATCCCTAGGAATAAAATTGGTGAACCATAGACAGTGCCTGTCATTATCTTCACTAATTTCAATGGGAGTTGCTAAACTCTTTTGTCCGATGTGGTGGTTCAAATTTTCCCTCCCACCAGTAAGAGTTTCTAATGCTCCATATCATTTCCAAATGTCGAGATTTTTAGACTTAAATTTTTGTCAATGTCATGTTTTATATTTTTATTTGTGTTTTATTTTGATTGTCATTTTCAGTTTGAGCAATTTTCATAAGTTTATTGTTCATGCGGATTTTTGTTTTGATGAAGTACCTGTTAAAGTCCTTTGCCTATTGTCCATTGTTTTTTCCCCATTATTAGAGAAATTGTGCTTTTATAGAAAAATCATTCATAAAATACAGGATAACCATATACTCCTCCACCAACAACACCTTGCATTGGTGTGGAACATATGTTACAATTGATGATAGCACATTTTTATAATTGTACTATTAGTTAAAGTCCATGGTTTAACTTAGGGTTCATTATTTGTGTAGTACAGTTTCATGGGTTTTTAAAAATTTACTCTGTTACCATATATACAATCTAACATTTCCCCTTTTAATCATATTCAGATATATATTTCAGTTCTATTTATTGTGTTCACAATGTTGTGCTACCATCACCATCATCCGTTACCAAAACTTTCTCATCATTTCAAATAGGAAGCCTGTATATTTGAAGCCTTTACCTCCCATTCCCTAATCCCACCCCCATCCCCTGGTAATCTATATTTTAGTTTCTGATTCTATGAGTTTGCTTATTTAATTGTTTCAAATAAGTGAGATCATACAATATTTGTCCTTTTGTGTCTGACTTATTTCACGCAACATGATGTCTTCAATGTTCATCCATGTTGTTGCATGTATTAGGACTTTTTACGGCTGAATAATATTCCATTGTACGTATATACCACATTTTTTATCCATTCATCAGCTGATGCACACTTGAGTTGCTTCCATCTTTTAGTAATTGTGAAAAATGTTGCTATGAATATAACTGTGAAAATATGTTTGAGCCCCTGCTTTCAATTCAATTCTTTTGAGCATACACCTGGTAGTGACATTGCCAGATCCTATGGCAGTTCTATACTTCAGCTGTCTGAGAAACTGCCAAACTGTCTTCCCTACCAGCTATAGCATTTTAAATTGCCACCAGCAGTGATTGAGTGTTCCTATTTCTCCGCATCCTCTCCAACACTTGTTATTTTCTGTATTTTTAATAGCAGCCATTTAATGAGTATAAAATAGTGTCCCATTGTAGCTTTGATTTGCATTTCCCTCATGGCTAAAGATACTGAGCATCTTTCCATGTGCTTTCTGCCCATTTGTATATCTTCTTTGGAGAGATGTCTGTTCAAGTTTTTAGCTGATATTTTATTTGGGTTCTTGTTTTTTTGTTTTTAAATGGAAGGATTTCTTTATGTACACTGGAAATTAAACCTTTATCAGATATGTGGTTTCCAAATATTTTCTCCCATTGTGTAGGTTGTCTTTTTACTTTCATAATAAAGTCCTTTGAGAAACAAAAGCTTTTTTTTTTATTTTGATGAGGTTTCATGTACTAATTTTTTCTTTTGTTGCTTGTGCTTTGGGTGTAAAGTCTAAGAAACCATTGCC
>PVKH010018720.1:0-15049 GCA_004027955.1 Chaetophractus vellerosus | reverse complement strand
AACATCTGATGTGGGCTTTGAGAATAACCCCCACGGCTGAGGGAACAATTTAGGCAAAGGTCTCTGTGCGGGACCTGCCTGGCCGTCATCTGAGGTCTAGATCTTGGGGATGAAGGCTCGCTGGTAATTCTTGCATCAGGCGATTTCCCCATTGTACAGACATACTTTTATTCCATTTCACTAGGTTTTATGGTTTTAAACTGCTTTAGAGAAGTAGAAGATTTTAATTGCCAAGGGTACTGTACAAAAGAAATGATGAGTTTAGAGAGCTAATCACGGAAACACAGAGCAGGCAGCACACAGGAAGAAACAATTCCTTGGTGGAGGGATGAATAATCATTTTGCAGAAAAGACCAGAGTAAAGCAAAACTTCCTTAGAAGTATTTTTGATAAAGTATAAATTGCAAGACCATTTTGTAAAGGAATTTGGCAAAATCTAGTAATCTTGAATTGATCCATCAATTCCTCTCCGAATATTGGTAATTGACTATTTTGACCTATAAAAACGGCAGTTTCATATGATATAACCTATATATTTTGCCCATGTGTGCAAGTACAATGGTAATAGTAAAATATTGGAAATAACCTAAAGAGATAATGGGTAAGTAAATTATGACATATTCATACAATGAAAAGAGTTTTAAAAAATTAACTTTTTAACAATAAAACTGAAAAAAAAAAGTAGAGGGAGTGACTGATTTCTTGGTGAGGAAGGAACAGCTCCCCTGTGCATTAGAAAGTCTTTAAAAGCCTTAGCTGGTAGAGTAAATTACATCTTATTCTGTGTTCCTGCATCAGCTAAAATCACAATAAGCTTAAGTCATTAGTCTTCTGCAAATGCTCTGTGCTGAAACCAGCTGCAGACTTTATGGCATGATTTTCTTTGCTGAAATTGGATGGAATTTTTTTTTAAAATTCAGGAATTTAAGAAAGTTTAGAAATTGAGATATAATCTCCATTTTACCCATCCTTGCATCCTTCTAGAAACATTTTTGAAAGCCATGTGATGAAAATAAAGTCGCTGCTTCTTTAGTGCTGTTTGTTTCTGATCCTATTCTATCTGATTATAAAATGATTTATTAATATTTTACAGCCAGTACTATTATTATACTATGCCAACTCTAAGGGCTGGCACAATATAATATAGATGCACCACTCTTCCTACTGAGATTACCACTGTATTGCATTTTACTAGTGCAGAAAAATAAAGCCTACTACTCAGGAAATTACTTGATTTAAAAGCATAACTCTACCAGTCTTATGCCATATTAAAATATATATATGGTTTGCTATGCTTTAATTTACAGTGTACATTTCTTACCTTCTCCCAAAATAGATGGGAAAATGCAATAATATTACATTTTGGACCTTTAAGACCAAGAGAAGAACCTGGCAGCAGTTCAAAAATAAGGACATAAAGGAAAACAGATCCTGATTTTTCCTGTGGACTGTCTATAATTGGCCAAACAGAGATTTGAGGCCTATTTGAAAATTCATGCCTATTTGAAAAGGCATAAAAAATAAATTTGAGTATTTCAGGCTTGTTCAGTAAAAGTAAAGGCCTGGTTTCTAGGAAATTTATTTGGGGAAGTACAAAAGCTGCTGGAAAATATTATCCAATAGGGTATGATTTTAAATTGTGCTGTAATCCAGTTGTAGTTAGAGGGCTGATCTTGAGTATTGTCTCAGAAACACACACACACACCTCTAATTTTACTTTATTAATAAGGCTCTTGGTTGGAGACTAAATCATGTATGGTGTTTTAAGTCAAAAACATCAAAGATGGCGAACATTGCAGACAAGCAATTTAATAGCAGTGCTTTTAGCTCACAAATTACAGTCTTAGAATATGTTACTGACTGGTTATTAAATGGTAATAGTTGAATCCGGGGTAATCTGATTATTCCTGTATTTCAGTTTGCTGATTAAGAGCTCAGCACTCAGTGGAAGAGATATCCTGACCTTCCAATTGTTCATTCAGTTATAGAGAAACTGTGAAGGAATCTTTGATCAGATTGGGTCCCTAATATCTGTTATTGTGGAAATTTTGATGACAAATTTTCATTTGTTTTCAGTAGTTATCTCATTTTTGCCTCGTGCTGAAGTCCCTTTCAACTGTCATTTCAATGATGTTAGCATCCTGAACTTTCTACATTTGCTAGATTTTATTTTTTCAATGTGTCTACTAAGGAGATATGTTTTTTCTTAGAAATCCCCTGATTGCACCACATTTTCTAATGTTTCTGACATCACTGATCCATTCAGTAAGTCATAGGGTGAACTATTTGGAACCAGGAAAGGTAAGGGAGGGGTCCAGGTAGGATCAGGCCCAGATGATCTGCTGAATGCACAGATTATCCCCAATATCTGGCTGCTTCTTATGGGCCTGGGTTTCCTAAATAACTTTTAGAATATAGTTTGGGCTAGACTTTGTTCAAGCCAATTTCCTCAGCAGAGAACCCAATGCCAAACAGATGGATCTAGATTGGAAAGGAGACACATTCATTCAGCAATTCATTCAATCAACAAATGTTTATTGAGAACCTAATATATGGAAGGCATTCTGGTAAGCACTGAAAATAATTTAGTAAATAAAAAATAGGTTGAGTCTGATTATGTTTATTTCTATCTCTTTTTGGGCTATTAATAGTAGTAATAAAATAGAGATAATTGGTTAAATGTAACCCTTTATGTTAACATATTTCTTTGTTCCATTAGTACTTAAGTTTTAATTTTATCCTATTTAAGTAAAAGGTGCAAATTAGCACATCATACTGTTTGCATCTAATTATATAGTTAAGTATTGGATTATCTTTTATCTGTAAAGTGCTAGTCAACAAACCAGAAGGAAGAATAAATCTGAAATATAAAGATGAGTGTTCAATTTTAGTTTTAAAATTAAAGAGCGTCATTCATGTGTATTGTAACTATACACTCTAGTGACCTTTATATTATAATCTTATTTTAAAATATAATCTGATTTTAATAGACTAAAATATGAGTACTCAGTTTTCTACTTCATAATGTGACAAACATGAGGTCATTTTGCCTATAATGATGTCTCTTTGCTATATTTTATATGACCAAAGATTTTTGCATACATTTTTTAAAATGAACGATTTAATAGTTCTTTGTTTTAAAAATGACTGTCTCTATTTGTGTTTCCTCTTTGCCATGGTTTTACTTTATCAAGATAACCTCGAGTTCCCAGCTACTTTCATGAAATATTTTGGCCCAAATATGCCCAAACAATCTTTTTGATGGGGAGTGGGGGTAGCTCAGTGGTTGAGTACCTGTTTCCCATGTATGAGATCCAAGGTTCAATCCCCGGTATGTCCTTAAAACATGCACACACACAAATATAATATAATATATTGATGTTTAATTCCAGTGGTATGTAACTGGTGTTCCTTTACCCTACCCTCTTTGTCTTCTAAGCTTGTCAAAAGCCCTTCCCTGAAGTAATCCAATTAAGAACATAATTATCTTGGTTCCCCATAGCTTATCCTTACAATGACTTCAGAGAATAGCTCCAGGCTTAACCCTAGGGGCCTCCTGGGTTCTTTCTGAATATTGGCTTGTACATTTGGCCCTAGCAATTCCTCTGTTTACAAGGTTCCAAATGTCCTTTCTTCTCTAGGAAACAGTTTCCTCACAGTGCAGGGCACTTGCCCTAGGCATCCACTGGACTGCTCTCCCACAGTTGCAGTTGGAGAGCTTGGTGAGCTTCCTTTTATAAATAGGGCAAATTCTGGGACAGCGAGACAGATTGGGCCAGACATACATGCCCCCAGTATGCACACATGAATTACTTTGCTGCCTCTGGAACCGGGACCAGGCCCCTGCACTGGGGTCATAGGCCCAATCTGCACTGAGCCACTGATGGGTGGGGGTGGGGCCAGCTGGGCCACCAGAAGATCCTTAAGTAGCCTTTTTCTTGATTCTGTGCTCTCCCTGTTACTGCAGTCCTTTAACTGTTTTCTGGAGCTCTGAGAATGATGTTTCTGCTTGTTCTTGCTGGTTCTGTGAGGGGATAGAGCCCTGAAGCATCTTACTCTGCCATCTTGATCTGGGCAGGCAGTAGTTTTCTGTTGTTATAAGCTACCCAGTTTGTGGTAATCTGTTACAGTAGCCTTAGGAAACTAATACAATATCTAATCATGTCAATATCACGTATTGAGAAGGTTTTCCTTTCCTTTTGAACTGCCTTGGCACAAAAATCAATCGACCACAATGTGAGGGTATGTTTCTGGACTTTCTATTCTGTTCTATTGATTTATTTGTTTATTTTTATGACAATACCATGCTGTCTTCATTACTGTAGTTTCATATGAACTTTTAAAATCGAGTAGTGTAAGTGCTCCTGCTTTGACCTTCTTTCAAAATTATTTTAATTATTCTGGTTTCTTTTCCTTTTCATGTAAAATTTAGGATTACTTTTTCAATTTCTACAATAGTATATGCTAATTTTGAGACTCTGAGAACATGGGTATATAGCTCTATTTTTTGGATCTTTAATTTCTTCCAGCAATGCTTTATAGTTTTCAGATTACTGGTCTTTCCTTTCTTCTATTAAATGTATTCCTAAATATATTATTCTTTTAGTGCTATTGTGAATAAGTTGGGTTTTTTACTTAAAATTTTCAGATTGTTGATATTATATAGAATACAATTGATTTTATATATTGATCTTGTATCCTATAAGCTTCCTAAATTTACCTATGAGTCCTAGTAGATTTTTTCATAGTATTTGTAGGACATTTTAAAAAGTGATCCCTTTCTGAATGTCTCCCAGAAATAGCCAATAATCTGCCTGAGAGCAGAGACCTGTGCTTAGGATGTAGCGGGAGCTTAATGCTGATTGAATAACAGAATGAATTTCTGCATATATTTCTCCAGACATTATGCTTTTCCTAACTATATTTCATAGGTATTTTAACTTAATAAAAATGAGACATTATACCAAGGTAAATGATTATGTATTTACATTTCCTGAGGACTAAAATATTACAAATGTTTCATCCTTTATACTCCAATCCTAGACTATAAACAATGTTTAAAAAAAAGGGATAAACAAAAACACAAATTAACAATTAAATAGATTTGTTTTTTCCAATAGAAGTTTTCATGATAAATTTCTTTATCTTCTTTTCAAATGGATGTGCTCAATACTAAATCCATTAAGAATGCGTTCTTTACATCAGGCTCTGATTTCATTAAAGAAGAATGCTGACGCCTTATGTTCTTGCATAATTTGCAATTCAAAGCAACAATCTATCTATTTAATTTTCACTTAAATGCTGTAAATCATTCTCTTTAGGAATACATTAAGAACTGATCTTTATTCACTTAAGTCTTTTTTTTTAAACTAACAATCTGAGTTACTTTAGATCTATCATATTTTACTAGGAGGAACATTTTTCTTAAATATTTTTGAGTCAAGATTTTTAACTACATAAAAAACAAACACCTGCTTTTCCCACAGTATTAATTGGTATAATGCAAAACATAGATCATATTCTGACGACTCTTTGAGCCATGTTAAAACATACTTTACTTTTCAAGTTTTGAATTTGTGAGTTTTGAAACTGAGTGCATCGGTATGGAAACTGCAGAATCAAAGAAAAAAGTACTCTACAAAACAAATAAGCAAAACAGATGCAATAGCCAACAATAACGTTTCCAAACATAAGTAGCTTTTATACTGCATGTATAGCAGTATGCCTTTCGAGTGTGTTAGCGAGCCTTTGAGTACATGCTTGTATACCCTCAACCACACTCAATCTCATGTATGGCCAATGTAAACTCAAGATCCATTCATGTCACCTTTCCTCTCCAAACAACCCATCCTTCCTGACCACATGCCTTGTTTAGCACCACTGTTCCCAGAAATAGCTGTAAGCCATGGGTAAGAGAAAGGACTCTGGAAAACCTTTCCTAAGTTCACATTTTAGTTCAATCACAATAGCTGTTGAGCCATGTGCAACTTATTTACCCTATTTGATTCCATGTTGCCAATGTATAAAATCGACAGAATAGTGGTACCGACCTCTTTGGGTAGTTATGAGTATAGATGTATGTCTATGACTTTAGCCCTGTATACATGTGTTTGTAGGTGTGTGCATATATATAAACATGCACAGACATGCATATACACTAGCAGAAGTATATGTTTGTGAGGGTATGTAAATGAGTGTGCATATATAGATAACTATCTACAGAGAGTTCGATAGATAGATACACACATTGTTTAGAACAGCAGTGCCTGATAGGTAAAAGTGCTCAGTATATTTTAGCTATTGTTATTATTAAATCTGGTTGAAGAGCACTGGTGTAATGCTTATCAGAAGTGATGGCATATAAACCAATTCTTAGTTTAACCCTTTAGCATGTACAGAGTTTGATGTAAAAAAAAAAATGATGTGAAACAAAGTAAATCAAATTGAAAAACTATGAAATTACTCAGTTTTTTTATGTGCCAAAAATTATTCAGTTTTTTGACATGTGCCAAACATTCAGTTTTTTGGCGCGTGCCAAAATGATAAAATACATCCATGAAATTAACAATATTTTAAATAATTAATGGAAATGTTTGGTTCCAAATCATTTTAGCAGTACAGGAACTATAAATTCTTTAAATAACCATGAAAATCATCCTGCTTAATATACTTCAGAACAATTTTGTATTCTTGCTCCAAATAATTGTGATGGTTATTGAAAAATAGAGTTCTGTTTAATATTTTCTTGTTTTTATTTCTTGGTAGAGTTGGCCAAATATTTAATGAACCAGTATCCAGTCCTTCCTATCAATGCTTGAGAATATTTTAAGACATCTTCTTTTTTGACACATTTGCTGTGCAGTTGTCATTATATTAAATTAAAAGAAAAATCTTGACAATATCATTAATAATGACAAATATGATCCAGTGAAAATGTATTATTTTAATTGTATCATTGCTAAATTAATAGATGATAATGTTCTCATTTACAATAATATAATTCCTATGTCATCAATTTTGTTCAACTCCAAAAGTAAAGTGGCATATTATTCTGTGAATCTTCCTTCATTCAAATTTCTTTACCAGTTAAGATGTTGTATGTTTGTTCCTCCATTCATTTATATTTGACTTGCTTGAAAATACAGTCCTCTCCCTAAAATAAACAAACAAATATTTTTAATCTGGATAGTTTCTCCTTTGACAACACATTTTCTTTTATACAGAAAAATAAATATTGAAGGATATTTTCCTGTAATCAATTTGCACTGCGCTATTGTACTGCACTAAAGAGTTATAATGTATGTAAATGTTTTCGCAGTGAGGATTCTTGATCTTTCGTGGTTTATAGACTCTCTTGAAAGTAGGCACATATGCAAACAAAATTTTGTTACATTTTCATTAGGTTATGGTTTCCCTAAAGCCCAATCAAGGGCATGCTCCACAGTCTAGTTCTTCTTTAAGAAATCCAACTCTAATATTTCTATGTAAACCAGAGATAATTATCAATAATCTACAACTACTTGTATGTAGTCAGCATAACAGAAATCTTATTATATTTCCCATTAAGCATTTTTAATAGTATGGACCAGAAGGATGTGGACCTTGTGACCACCTTTCATATTACAAGTTTTGTGTGAGGATTTAAAATTTTTAAAAAGTTACATATTACTCTGAAGAAAGTGAATAATCTCTCTGAATTGCCTTTTCCTTATCTAAAGATGATACGATTTATACTTTTCTGTCAGGAATTTTTGAGGAACTATCCATTATTGGTAAATTGGTATCTTGGGAAGATAAAGACAATGTAAGCATGATGAAATAAACTTACCAAAGATAGAGCTCATGTGTCTTTATAATCTTTGATATGTTGAATATGAGCTATAAAATTAGAACTATTAAAACACCTATGGGATGCCAGGCATATACTCTGTACATTATCCCCGTTATTTCATTCATCCTCATAAAAATTCTAGAAATGAAAATGATTATTATTATTTTGCAGGTGAAGTGACTGAGGCTCAGAGAATTGAAGTAACTTCCCTAAGATTACTTATTCAGTAATTACCCAATTATTCAAAGAAAGCATACTGGGGTCTCTGCCAATCCGTATGACTTTAGAGCCTTGGATCATAACCATTTTACTGCAATCTGTAATATGGATTGCCTAGAATCACAAAAGAGATATTACTTTGATAAATTCTCAAACTTGAAAAGAAGTATACAATATGCGACGTCTCAAAATCTTTACACATTTTACTTTAATTCATTTATTCAATAAATATATATCTACTGCCAAGGATGAAATCATTTATCATTATTTACAGATGAGAAAACTGAGGAATCTTTGTAAATTGGATTGAAAATAATTTATTATCCATTAAACACAATTTATATGTATAGGTTTTATCAAATAATCCCCTCTGTCTTTTCAAATTCCAAATTTAACTCTTTCAGGTATATTCAAGTAGACATACCAATATCAAGTGAGTCCAATCAATCACATGCTTACAGTTTAGTCCAAGATTACTTTATTGAGTTTCTCATGCCACCCATTTTATTAGTTTCCTTGGGCTGCCCTAACAAATTGCCATAAATTAGGTGGCTTATAATAATAAATTCATTCTCTCACAGATCTGAAGGCCACAAGTATGAAATAAAGGTGTCAGCACTGTACCTTCAAAGGATCTAGGGAAGAATCTTTGTCTCTTCCAGTTTCTGGTGTTCCCAGGCTTTCCTTGATTTACGGACGCACAACTCCAATATCTGCTTCCATCTTCACATGGTACACTCATGTCTCTGTTCTCCTTCTCTTTTTGTTTCTCCTCTGTGTGTCTCTTATAAGAATGTTTATCAAATAAATTAAGGCCCACCTGTATAATCCAGGGTCTCTCATCCCAAGATCCTTAACTTGCAAAAATCTTTTTTCCAAATAAGTTCACATTCACATGTTTTGGGGATTAGAATTTAGACATTCAGCTTTGGAGGGGGCACCATTCAACCCACTAATTAGCAAATATAAAAAATTACTTGCAACTGGACATGAGTTCTTAGTGTATAATTCAGTGAATTTTCATGTTAAACCAAATGCCTTGGACATAGCAAACAAGTAACAAATAACTTCTAGAATGAATGAATGTAATTATAATGCCTAAACTACCAAAGAAAAAATCAGATCACTTAAATGAAGGGACTCTGTAACCTAATCTGATGTCTATTAAATAAAAAGCCAAATGCCCTAAATGTATCCTATTAAAAAAAATACCCACTGGAAAATGACAGTTTCAGTTTAGATGTTTTCTGAGAATGAATTCATAGATTGTAGAGCAATTGGCTTATGCTAAGTGAGTCTAAATATTCTCCTAAAAGTATTAAATTGAATTATGAATTAAATCCTCATATTTAAAGAGATATTTTTTACTTCTTTGAGATCTTTTTCTATCTGGATTAAGTATTTTTATTCTATTTAAAATTCTGCTTTGATATTCACATAGATTGGATACATTCTTGTAAAGAAATTCTTGTAAAGTTGGTTTGATTCATCATACTACTGTTGAACATTTCCTATGTTCTGGTTATCACGTTGATAGCACTGGGTTTCTTTTGAAAGTAGACTTCTTTTTTGTATGTTTCATATTTAACTTCAGAGGAGAACAAAATAGATTCAATGGACATTTTAAAATAAGACAATCCTATAAATAAAGAGCTTATTGAGCACAAATTATATGAACTAAAAAGTAGTCTGTGAGTAATGAGTCCTGAATTACGAGAAACAATAGCCTAAAGATGGATTTTTAGAATGCAGAAAGGGTTTTTTTGGTTTTTGTTTTTTCAGATTTGTAAATCCATGTCCAAATCTTTAAATTGCATTCCTAATTGTGGAGAATGTGAAGTGAAAATGCAAGTATAGTTGCATGAAATGGCTTTAAACATTTTTATGACTATTTTTGGTATGTTGAAAGGTAAGAGAAGTCAGGGCTTCTAAATAAAATATATTTGCCCTTTGTTCTTTCTGCCTGCCCTTGTTTTTTTTGATATGTATTTGCACATTTATGAAGTGTAGAAATTAGTAATTACTTGTGTTTGCTCATATTTAGTAGTAATCAAGTATATTTTCTATATAAATTATATTGCCTTTTTAAAATTTCACATCTAATCGTGAAGCCAGGGATATAATTTTATGGGGATATCAATTTTTTTCACTCATCTTTTTTATTGAACCACATTTCTCTCATTTTGATAAAACACCCCACTGGCAATGAATTTTAGTTTTTGCTATTCATATGTATATTGGATTTAAATTTTACTCTTTATAATCAGATTCATTATGAGGGACTCATACTCAGTATGGTTCATAAATGATTCAATAGAGCTTAATAGCTGTATTTGTAATTTCTTATCATTCATTGAAGGGATTATCGTTAATAAACAGTAGTGAGTACCATTCAGATTTTCATTTAATATTGTATCTCAAGTAAAACATACATTTTCAAGTTCCTAAGTCTACTTTTCAGCATGAAATCTTTCTTGAGCCCCAATGAAGGAATTTAATTGGTGAATATATACTATGCAATAATTTGTTGAAAACGCATCCAAATGTTCTGATGCACAAATGGAATAAAATTCATTTGAAAAGAAATAGACCTGAATTTTTGTATAGCATGTTTGATTTCAGCATTTCCTAATATTTAACTACTTATAAAAAAAGAAATATGTGAGGAATCCTTAACTATCCTTCTTTATGGGGTGGATATTCAACAGGAAAGATTTCATTGCTTGAACTATGAAATATATAGAAGAACTACAAGCGGTATCTATTTTGTGTCTATTTTTCTTACTAATGTTATGATCAATACAAAGTATAATTGTGCTTTTTAAGATGGTGATCAACGTTTAGATTCAACTTTATTTTACCAAGAGAACAAGAATTTGGTTAATTTTCAGAATGGGAATTATATATATATTTTATTAAAAAACATTTACAACTCTCTATAGTGTCATTACCTAATATTAACTTCCAAATTAATATCACAAGTCATGAGATGAATAATTATTTCCAAAGGGATTTTAAAATATATTAAGAATGTCATAAAATATTGTGCCACTTAGATGTCTCAGAGAACCGTAAAATCCATGTTTCTGTATAAATGTAATATTGGTCTACAGCTTTATGAGGTTTTCTTCATGCAATGCTGGCTTTGGGCCATCCTTAGTTCATATGATTTGGGTCATATGAACTAAAAAGGAGTTCATGATATTCAGTAGGCTGCCTACCAAGACAACTATAATAACACTTTTATTTCTTACCCCTAAATTGCACATTCTGAATCCTACACAGGTGCTTTTTGGAAGATGTAGTTAAGGATTGGCTACCAATTGCAAATATTTTCAAACAATACTAAAATTTGAATTTATGTTTATTTTTGAAATTCTGCATCGATTTATATCTATGCACTCATTCAGTTGATATGTTTTGAGCACCAACTGTGCCCTAGGAGGTACACTCTATAGTAAGAATACATTTGTGACCAAGTTAGACATGTCCTCTGTCTTCACAGAACTTACACTCTAGAGGGGAAGACAGAGGAGTGTCAAATAATTAAATATTCATTACAATTGCAGTAAGTCTGAGAGAAGAACAGGTATCTTATCTAACAGCAGGACCTGAACTGATGGATGGGTGGTGAAAGAAAGCATTCCTGAGGAAGAATATCTTTAGTTGGAGACTGGAAGAAAAGAGAAGAGGTTAATACATTCCAGGCAGAGGGAGGGGCATGCATGAAATCTTTGTATGCAGGGGTTATTTGCAGATAGTGAATAACTCACACTACAACCCAGATATGAGGAGAAAATATAATATTTTAAGTCATTCATCATTAAGTTGGTCTTTGTGAATATATGGTTGTATCATTCAGGGTTCACTCAAAGGAGCAGAACAAGTAGGATATAGATAAAGAAATGTGTTATTGGGAAGTGGCTTACATGATTGTGCAGAACGGCTAGGCAAGTCCGAAATCCATAAGGTTGGCTTTCAGGAAGGGCAGATTGGAATTCTTGGGAAGGAGTGAAAGTTTCAGTCAATAGGTGAAATTTCTTCTTCTTTAGGGAAGCCTCTGTTCTACTCTTAAGACCTTTCGACTGATTGAATCAGGCTTATTCATATAATCTAGGATATTTCCCCTTACTTAAACCAACAGGTTATGGACTTTAATCACATCTACAAAATACCTTCACAGCAACATATAGATTCAAATTTGATTGAATAATTGGGGATTGAATCCTAGCCAAGTTGACACACAAAACTATCACCAATATAGTTTATATTTGTCCAACTTACACATTTAAATGGTCTTTTTAAGTAAACTTCAGCTTCTCATTTTGCTAAAAATGTTCTACACAGACCACCTTCCTCTCAAATTCTCCCTGATGGTTTCCAGGTGTCAGAAGGCAGGTATTCCAGGAATGCTGTGTCTTATAGGATCTTGGGTCACTAGAGGCGGGTGTCAGGCCTCTGCTGTTGGCCTGGGTGTGCACTAGCTGCTGCCTGTGGCCTGGAGGGTCCTGTCCGTGATCTCTCTGGTTGATGCATGCCCTTCTGTCCTATACTTTGGACCTGGCCAGTGCCTCTTGGCTTTCCCTCAGCAGTCAGCTTTATCCTACATTTGGCACCCTGACATGGGGAGTTCACTCCCTCCTTCACCATGGAGCTCAATGGCAAGACCACTTGCTCTCAATGCAGCATCCACTTCACATGGGAAATAGCTTTGGAAGGTTAACTTTAAGGCCACCCTCGGCCCAGCAGTACTGTACCACCTTGATATGGCTGCTTCCCAGCTCAACAAAGAGTAGCGTGCATGGTCACGACCCCCCTGGCCTCCTTCAGGCAGAAGATACCCTGTCCTTGGTGCTCATTTTGCATAGCCATCATGTATGTCTTCTGTTTGTTTTTATTTTTATTTTTTCTTATGACAGTCCCTTGAGGTCAGAAAGGAATGGGCTTTCTTTTCCTTTTGTGTCCTATAAGCCTAACCCTTTAATGTCTTTTGAAAGACACAGTTTCAATATTGATCACATTGTCCTTCATTGGATATGGATTGAGGAGAAAATATCTTTATTTTTTGCTCTGCTGGTAATCTGTTTTTCAGGGAAAGTTAAGGGCATACTGTGAGGTGAAGAGCAAGGTGTGTATTCTGAAAGCTTTGTTTACAGCCCCAAATTTCATTGTCAAATCTAGACAGAAATGATAATTGGATTTTAAAATGGCTTCCCACAATCATAAAAACTCTTCAGCAAGCACAAATGAAACTGGAATGGTCTTCTACCAGTGGTGTTGTGCTGATAAATTTCTGGTCATTGTATTTTCTTAACCCACCCCCAAATATCAGAGGCACTTTGAGCAGGAGGTATTGAAGAGAGAGGTTTGAGGCCAAAGAGTAAGTTCATTTATTCAACAAATATTTTTGTGAAATCTGAGCCTTAGTTTATATGATTGACTAGCCATTACAAAAATTGTTTTCCCTTGAAGAAGATAATGTAGATAGATAGATTGGAGAAGGAAAGAATTTCACCTATTTTGTGGTCTGATGCAGCAGAGGTAGGGCCAGCTCTATGGGAGTGCTTAGAAGGGCCCCCATACTGAGTTTAATGTTCTGCTGTCACCATTGTGAAATTCTTAAAGACTCTTGAATGGGTCCCTACATTTTTATTTTGCTCTGACTCCTGCAAATTATAGAACTGGTTCTGAGCAGTGGGCTTGGCTTCTAATCCTGGCTTTACTTGGTAGCTCTTTGGCAAGTCAATTCATTCCTAAACCTCCTTTCATCTGCAAAATGGGTGTGTAATAGTGCCTACATAGGATTGTTGAGAAGTTGAAATGTGTAACTGGAATAATTAGTACAGTGCTTGGAAAACAGCAAGTGTGCAGCAAACCTTGGCAGCTGCTGCTGCTGTTATTACGTAAATGAAAGTGTTTGGGGCCAAACTTTTTTTTTTTTTTTTTTTTTTTAGGTCTGAACAACCTGTTAAAGTGGTAAATAAATTTCATTGTACTGAAATAAAAACAATATAAAGTCATTTTTAAAAATTCCAAGGTATTGCCCTAAGTCTGCCAACCTCTCTATTTTACTATTCACTGGTTAGTTTTCTCATAGTAAGTGGACAGGTTTCTTTTTTCACGAAATTAAATTACATTTGGGACATTTTTTTCTTACAACTTTAAGATTGTTAAATAACATGATTTTCTAAAGGAGAGGTAACGGGTTATGATATTAAGCCTCATCAGCATTGGTTTCTAGGAGCCTGACAATTTGTCTTCTATTTTAAGTAATTAATATTTGATCTAGATTTATACATTAATTTAAGGTGTTAAATACCCATGAACTTTGATACATAAAATAGGCAAGGCTTGTAGACAAATGGGAGGAAACTATAGACATAACAGAGTAATGTTGTATTTAAAAACTGTATAATCCCTAACCTCATTTGATAAAGGAATTGAGGCAGAATACCTTATCCATCCAGCATCATCAGGGGAATGGATAAATGAACTTTTCTCATAATTGAAGTGTGATCATTTAAACATGTAATGTTAACTTGGACATATTTTTAATGGAAATCATTTGTTTCCATGGAAATTTTAAGTATTGCTAGCATTTGACTCAGAAAATAGAATGTACTGAGCATTGCTTAGCCCTTTATTGATGACTTAAGTTCATCACTATGAACATCACACCTTTAATATGGTTTTCCTTTGGGGACTAAAAAGAGACAGAGGAATTCTCAACTCCTTTCAAGGAATTCCCCCAAGCCCATGCAGAATTCTAGCTGGTACTCATTTGTCTCCTTACTTGGCACAAGTTCTGTTTTCTAATGATCCTTTTATTGATATTGGTGGGTCTGTTTCCGATGCTTCAATTTTCATATATTTGATTCTCTTTATATGGCTTGAATTATGAGGTCTATAAAAACGCAGGAGCAGTGCCTCAGCCTTTTTTTTTTAACCATATGGTGCCCTAAGTAGTTGAGAAATTTAGTCCTGCAAAGATGAGAAAGA
>PVKH010018719.1:0-15053 GCA_004027955.1 Chaetophractus vellerosus | reverse complement strand
GGAGAGCTGGCGAAACAAAGGGAGACAAGCAGCAAGGCGGGGAATTGAAAAAAAAAAAAAGATCCTTCCAGGCCTTGTTTCTAACATTCAACTGAAAATGAAATACTGAAGTAACACTTTGTTTCCACATTAGGCTCTCCTGGGGTTTGCTCTATGCTGGCTTCATCTTCATTATGGCCCTTTTCTTGGCATTTTCTATAAAATATATCCAGTTTATCATCCTGACTGGCTTCCTGGTGGTCTTCACTCTCTTTCTCCTCTATGGATGGTCTTTGGTGAGTTGGTGAATTATATCTCTCCACGTCCAACTCTCACCCTCGGGAACAAGTGTTGGCATCCAATCCCATTATTACCCTGCCTAATTCTTTCTGTTTGCATGAGAAAATCCGTAGATGAGTACACTTTGATTTGTCATATTTCAGAATGTGAATATGTTGTTTGATTTACAGAACAAACTCTAAATTAGTATATTAAATTTCTTATTTTATATGCTAATAATAATTCTCAAAGAACCGGAAGCCAACTGGATCTTCTCTCATTGTAGATAGCGTTGGCTTTCTTAATGAGTGTCCTGGTGAAGAAGTCTTTCCTCACTGGCCTGGTTGTGTTCCTGCTCACTGTCTTTTGGGGGAGTCTGGGATTCACTGCATTGTACAGATACCTTCCTGTGCCCTTGGAGTGGATTTTAAGTTTTCTTAGCCCCTTTGCCTTCACACTTGGATTGACCCAGGTAAGAAGCAGAGTCATTATTTATTTATGGCTTTTCTAAAACATTTTTCTTCTCTGGAATTCAATAGTATCTAATCATTTCCACCCTCAATATTGTAAGCTTTAAATCCCTAGAACAGACTCTTGTGAGATTGAAAAGATGAACTTTGAAAAATTTTGAAAACATTTAGTATATTAGTCAGCCAAAGGAATGCTGATGCAAAGTACCAGAACTCTGTTGGCTTTTATAAAGGAAAAGTATTTGGGGTAAAAGCTTACAGTTACAAGGTCCTAAAGAGTCCAACTCAAGGTTCCTTCCTTACCAAACTCTGTTGCCACATGTTGAAGCAAGATGGTGGGTGATATCTGCAAGGGTTCAGCCATCCTCTTCCCTCTTAAGTCTCCATGGGTCCAGCTTCTTCTGAGCTCAGCTGTAAGCTGGCATAGGGCTCATCTCTATTCCTGGGGCTCATTTCTTTCCAGGCTCAGATGCTCTATTCTCTTTGCAAGGTCAGCTGTAAATTATTAGGCTAAGGGCTCATGTCTCTTCCTGGGGCCTCTGCCCTGTCTATGGAGCTGTCTCTCTTCCTGTATATCTTCTGTGTATCTACTTCTATGTGTCTCCTTGATTGACTGTCCCTTTATATAGCCCACAAAGGAGGTGAGTACTCAAACTGATTCACCCTAATGACATGGTCAAATCAAAGTCCTAATCTTAACATAATTTAATCAAAGTCATCTCAGTTGAATCTAATACAATCAAAGGGTAGCATGCCCAGAGGAAAAGACCAGTTTACAAACATAATCAAATATCTTTTTTTTGGAATTCATAATTTAATATCAAACTGCCACATTTAGCACAGTAAAAAAAGCCATGTAGTAAGCAAAATTATGGAGGATTAATGTAATACCTGTACAGACTATGTAGATTGTTTTTTAAGCTATTAAATATGGACTTGCTGTTGCAAATCTAATGCTAAATAATTATTCCAGTTCATATTTTACCTTAATGATTGAACAGCACACATGATTATAAAAACTACAAAGAAAATAAAATTAAATTAAAAATGAAATATACCTTAAAAACACATTGATTGCTGAATAAGTTATATTTCTCTTCCTAAGATGTATTTTCTCTTTATTTGATTCTTAGAACTCATCTTGCTTTCCCTCCAAGTAAATGATCATGCCAGTCATTAGATATCCATTATCAAGTGCTTAACAAAAGCACTGTTAAATATAAAGTACTTATTAAGTTGAATATTATAGACAATTCCACTCTTTCTACTAGTTCTCTTTGAAACACACCAATGCAATTTTTCAAGAGCATGAATTCTCTCTCATGCCGCCATCTTCAAGGAGCATTATATCTTTATCTTATGCTCCATTTGGTAAAGTTTGTCTAAGGTCAAGCCCAAATTTTATCATTTTCCATGCTTCCCTACCTCTGCCCAATGCTCTAACTTTATTTGAGGCATACCTTTACAGTAGCAATTCCTGAATTGCCTTGTGGCTGTTCACATATCTGTGCCTTCCAATATATTTAAGAACTATAAAATAGGTAGTCTCCTCATTTAACTTTGCCTTCCCAGTATGAGGCAAAATGCAGCTATTTCATTCCTATGCTAAACCTAATGGTTTAAAACTCATCATAAACCTAATCTCTTTTATTTCATTACTTTTTAATTTCAGCTTTTACGCGTGGACTATGATTTGAATTCCAATGCATTTCCTGCTCCATTGGATCGCTCACATGTAATATTAGCAACATATTTCATGTTGGCTCTTGATATTTTCCTCTATCTGACATTGACGATTTACTTTGAAAAAATTTTGCCAAGTAAGTAGTGCAATCTTTAAAATCAAGCACCATTTTAATCATTTTATTTCTTTAAATGAATGTTATTTATATCTTAAGAACTACTTTTTGTATGACAGGGAGGAGACGAACATATTCATGCCACTACAGAATTAGTTCTTCGTTTTTCTCTTGCTGCTTGACTGGTCTTAATTAAAGCCTGAATTTTGTTTATAGGATCACTAACCTTTGAATTTCCCTCTATTTTAAGTGTAGGGCTTGTGTCTTTGAAAGCTCATGACTAAGTAGGTACACCTGGAACTTAATCATAAAAATTTATAGCTGCTTTTGCATAACTATTTAGTTCAGTGATTCTGAACCCTGGCCTTACACCAGAACCAAGTGGAGAATTTGAATGAAATTCAGAGCCCAGCTCAATACAAAGAGATTCTGATTCAATTAATAAGTAGTTGGAAAAGGGTAGCTATATATATATATTTTTTAAATCTCTCCAGAGTTTTCACAATAAGAAAATCTTTAGGCCTTAAATCTTAATTTTATTACCTTACACTTTACAAGAATATAGGTTCCACAATATCAAGTATCTGTTTTACTTACAGATACAACCAATCACTCACCACAGCATTCAGTGTACCCCAAAGAATGGTAAATGAGTCAGGAATGTTGGTTTGCTTTTCTATCCCTCCCTCCATAATCAAGGGCAGGACTAGTGTCTTTCACCTTCACATTTCCTATTCAAGACAGAACTCCAAGGACCCTTCATTAAGAAGGCAAGAGAAGGAAAAGTCAGTTGCAGAATATTAGAGAAATATAATTCCTCCAATCATAATGTTTCCTAACATATAGGTAAACAGAAGTGATAAAAAAATACAAGTATATTGTGAATAAGTTTCCAGCAAGAGGCTCATGAATGATATGTTCTTAAAGCAGATCATAAGTTGTTCAGAAGAAACTGATTGTTTTGGGGGGAGATAAAGTATTGTTGCTGAGTAATGGGCTCACTGCCCGATGCACACAAAAGCCAATCCTGTGACACGAGGATTTTGAGGAAAGAGTTTTATTGTGAGGTCGACTGGCAAGGAGACAGGAGGCAAGCTCAAATCTGTCTTCCTGATGTGAGGACTACGGGAGATTTGTAGGATGGAAACAAAGAGAGATGGGGATAGTGACAGGGATTTGTGTTAGCATATTCTGGTTGGTAGTTTATAAAACTGTCCATATATGGTAGCAATATGCCTGTGGACCACATCTTCCTTGTTGAGGGACCCCTTGCATTTCAATTGCTTCTGATGTCTCCTCATCCCCAATCTTGGTTTTTGTCCCCAGTGTCTCGGGGGTCATCTAAAGGACAAGAATCTGCATTTCTGCGTATGCTCTGGTTTACAAATTATGGCCAAACTCAGCTGCCTGTAAAACAAGCTGAGGAAAGGTGTTAGTTATGAAAGGGGAAGGAATCCTGATAAAAAGCTTCTAGCTTAAATCCTGAAATTTAGTTATGATAATAATTAGGGACTTTCAGCTATCTCACCCATCGTTTCAGTATAAATACAAAGTTGCTTTATTAAAAAATTCCACCCTGTGTTAAGATTCAATAACTTCCTTTGCCCCGTTCTCTCCCTTTCGTACAGTGTGTCATTTGTTTTGTTAAATCCACTCTATCTTCTCTTGGAATATTTGTTTTATGTATCCAATAGTCACCTCTCAATGTTTTCTTCCTTTTCCAGTATAATGGTCTAGACAGAATTCAGCATGCACAGCACCATCTTTAGTCAGTATTCCAATTGGCTTTCTTGAGGTTAAGAAATTTCTTATTGTTTATTTAAATTCCCCCATGAACTTTTTATAACCATTTCATTGTTTCATATACGAACAATTTTTATAATAGAAATGTCTTAGTGATTCTTTTCCTTCTGATGCTATGCATGCCAAGATATACACATTAGCTCGTGTTGACAATGTGTTCAGGTTTAGCAGCAGTGCATTGCCATCAGGGTGACTCTATGCCTTTAAGAAGGAATAAACAGTATTTAACTGTTTCCTGCTCATGTAGATGAATATGGACGTGGCCATTCACCCTTGTTTTTCCTGAAGTCCTCATTTTGGTTACGACAAAAAAAAGCTGATCATTTGTCATTTGAAGAGGAAATGGATTCTAATCCTTCACCTAATGACTCTTTTGAACCAGTGTCTTCTGAGTTCCATGGGAAAGAAGCTATCAGGTAATGAAGATGCAAACAGAGAACAGACCAAAGGCTGAGAAGTTAATACATCGGGCCTGCCTTAGGCAAAACACTGAGACAAGCAAAAAATAAATAAAAGTTCCCACCTAAACTCACCCAGGCTAAACTCATCACTTTCCCCGCTTTAAGTTTAAAGAAAAATTCCTTTGACAACCCCTTGTTATCTTTTACTGTTGATATTTACATTTAACTAGTAATTCTCTTCACCAGAAAAGACAACCTGACAAAATTCTTGCCTGGGCTCCCAGCCTTCTATCTGTTGTTTCTCTTCTCCATCCTTTGCATCACTCACTCCTTCGCATGGTCTCATTGATTTACACTTTGTCCCCACTGCATTTATTATACTTCCCGTTTTTCCCCTCTCAGTTTTTAAACTTTTCTTTCCTCTTCTACTTTTTGCTTTTGAAAGAGAATTAAAGAGCTGAGAAGAGGAAGTGAAAAAATTTATAAGATAGACTCAAAAAGGATTCAGGCCTTTTAGTGTCATGCATATCTTCACTCTGGGTAACAAGGAAATGTCCCTCCCCTTTTCTAGTACTAGTTGCTCTTATTTCCAAAAGAGAAAATAATATGAAGAAAGTCTTCAAGGTCCCTGAGAGTTCAGATCTTACCCACCCATCAATGACCAGCATATGTCCATTCCTCTGTGAACTGACTCCAGCCTAATGATCTTCTACAATCCCTTTTCAGTTTCCATTTAGAGATTGTTCCATACTGAAGACAGAGAAGTATTGGATTCCTCTAGGTTCTTGGCTATGTATTATAAAAGAATGTATGAACATGCCAGTTTAGGCCAATAAAAAGAATTTATTGGGAAATGGGGGAAAAGATCAGAGCTTGCTGAGAAATGAGAGAGAAAGACAGAAATATGCTCTGAGATTTGATGCGGGGTCCTCTAGGCAGAGAGCAATCTCTGCCTAGTATGGTTAACTTTTAAACTATTAATTATTCCTCCTCTTTGCTAATGCCCCAGCTGTTACTGGTTACCCCTCCAATGGTAGGGGCCAATGGTGAGGCCTGTTTGGGATATCTGGGGCCAAGGAGAAGTCCCAGAAAGAGAAACTGGGCCCTCGAGGTTAAACTCAAGGTCTCAGTGGGTCTTGCAGCCACGTTGTCTGTCAGCCATATTGTCTGTTGGCCATATTGTGGCTCATCTTCTCCTCGTTTCCCTGGCTTACCTGCCTCAATATTTGGCTTTGGTATTTATATTTGCCCTCTGACAACTGGGTTTAATCTCAGGCAGAGAAGCTCAGAGCAGAACAATGGCTTCATTTGCTTTGTTTGTTTGCGGGGGGGGGGGGGGTTCCTTTTTTTCTATCCTTTTTTGCACTTTGCACTTCACCTAACTATAAGTGCTATGGAAAGATGGTAAAATGGCATGAAAACAGAGCTAAGAAAATCCAGGAAAATAATGGCATATGATGAGGATAGTAGAAGACAAAAGAAGACCATAAATTGGATTTCATGGTAGAATAAAATCAAATAGATAATGTGTCTAGGATTCCAGATCTATTATAGTACCCAGCATATGTTAATCCTATTCCTTTCTATCACCAAGGAATCTAACTGTTACCATCTTATGTTTATTGAGTGTTTACCATGAGCCAAGCCCTGTGCATGCAACATGAAACATTTCATTTATCTTCTAAACAATCCTAAATTACTCTGAATTTTCAGGTTATGAAAGCCGAAGCTTATCTGGGATAAGTACATTGGTTAAATAGCAGAACTACTAAGGGGTATAGGTGGGATGAGCTCAGATAAATAGGATTCTGAAACCCATGCTCTTGGTATTACCCCTCTTCTTTACTCAACCCTTGCACCTCCTAACCAGCCTCTGGAGACCCGTTTCAAGATAACCAAAGGTATTATCTCTAACTTGTGCCAGTGGTTTGCAATGAGCCTATTAGTATTGGATGCCTGTGTTATCTCTTGGTCTATCTTTCTTGGCTTTGCAGTTTGGAAATTTTCTGGTCCCTAATACCAATGTTGGGCCATATCCCAAGCTATGAAATCAGACTCTCTGTTGATGGGTCCCAAGTATAGGCAAAACTTTAAAACTTCTCAGGTGACACAAATGTGCAGCCCAGGTTGGAAAACAGTTTTCTAGCTGATTTGGGCACATAACCATGACTACATGAAAGTGAAGTTCTTCCTGAAGATAAGATTCAGCCAACCTGTCAACCAAACTCAGATACACAAACTGAAGGAAACTGCCACTTTGAAGTATCTTTTCTTTTTTTTCAGAATCAGAAATGTTACAAAAGAATATAAAGGAAAGCCTGAGAAAATAGAAGCTTTGAAAGGTAAACAAACAAATAAACAAAAAAAGAATATTTCGTTATATTGGTGTTAGTTTCCTGATTTTAATACAATTTGTTTTGCTCTTGGTGAGCATTTAGTGGTGGTATTTCAAATTTGTTTGAGACACATGATAAAATTTCCCTTCCAACTGCATTATTTCTACTACATAGAAATTAGAAAACATTGGATTATATATATTTGAAAACTATACTGTGTAATAGAGGATAACATAAGGATATTCTGGGTTCTTTTTTCTTCAAACTCAATTTTTTTCTCTAGTAATTCCAAAGCTATTTAGATAATGTATGTTTTTCTTTTGTGCAAAAAAAGTTATTTTCCTCAAAGAATTTTTAACCAGATAATAGTTTACTTTTGATCTATTATTCCATTCAATAACTATTAACAAGCACCTGCCATATGCCAGAAAATGTCAATGAACCTAGGAACATAAAAGATGCTTGATGCCTTTAAAACCAAGTAAGTTCAAAATTTTAAGAAAGGACATTTTGAAAATATGTTCATAAAAAGAGTATTTTGTTATATTTTATTTGGAATTTAACAAGCCAATGTATTCAGACTTAGAAAACATGTCCATTCAGGGAAATAAAAGGGCAAGGCATTGGCTCCTTAATAAAATTTTGTTTGTGATTTTAATTGTTTTCCTTTCTTCTTCCCTACCTCTTTTACTTCTTTCCTTTCTTCCATTTGTCCAGATTTGGTATTTGACATATATGAAGGCCAAATCACTGCAATACTTGGTCACAGTGGAGCTGGAAAATCAACCCTGTTAAACATTCTTAGTGGGCTGTCTGTTCCCACCAAAGGTAAGAGATTTTCACCAAAGTCAGGTTAACTAATAAATCATCCATTAATATAAATATGTTATAAATATAAATAACTTCTGGTCATAAATCACTAACACATATACCTAGGAGGATAAATTGAAGTTTATATTATTACTTTATAGAAATATATATTTAATATATGTATGGAATTTGAGTATTCATAATTATTTTCATGATCATTAGATACCATCTGGCATTTCAACTTGTATCAGTTAGCTTTTGCTGCATAACAAACCACCCCCAAACATAATGGATTGAAACAAAAGTGCTTTATTATTTCTTACAGTTCTTTGGGTTGGCTAGGTAGTTTTTCTGTTCTGGACTGAGGTGGCTGGGGCAGGATGCTTTAGCATGGCCTCAGCTTGGAGAACTGCACATATCAGCTCTCATCTTCCAGAAGGCTAGCTTGGGATTATTCACCCAATGGTCCCCATGTACCCAGAAGCAAGAGAGGGGAAAATGCTAGTGTGGAATCACTTTATTATCTTCTGCTTGTATCACATTAGCTCAGGCCACAATGGTTATAAAACCAAGTCTAAATGCTAGGGGTAGATAAAGAAAGTAACATTTGATGGGAAATGATGCAGATGGAGCCTTTTATTTTTTAATATACCACATAACTAAAATGGAAGTTCGTAATTACTGAATTGCATAATCCTTGAATATAAAATTATACATCTAAAATTTAATTAATAAACATTCTGTGATTTTTTTCATTTAGAAAATGCTTAATTTAAGCATTACCCTGATATAAACTTTCAATCTTTGTTATAGGTTCAGTCACCATCTATAATAATAAACTTTCAGAAATGGATGACCTAGAAAATATCAGCAAACTCACTGGAGTTTGTCCACAATCAAATGTGCAATTTGAATTCCTCACTGTGAGAGAAAATCTCAGGCTGTTTGCTAAGATAAAAGGGATTCTGCCAAAAGAAGTGGATAAAGAGGTGCCTAAATATGTTAGGACTAATGCATTGGTTGAAATGAGAATGTTAATTCTATTTTCAGAGATTTTATTTTTTCATTAAATTACCTGTAGCAAATAATTGGATAAATATTAGATAAGAAAATCCAATTTTAGTAATATCAACCATTTACATATAACTTCAAGGTGCCACATTATTATCCTTAACTTTAAATACACTCACATTTATTCCTTACAACTACAGTAGGAGATAGTTACTATTTATTATCTGTATTTTACACATGTGGAAATTGAGGTTCAAAGAAGGCAAGTAGTTTGCCATGATTCTGCATTTAATATCATGGAGGGTGTTCAAACCCAGGCCAGTCAGAATGGCTCCAATATCCATGCTTTTAACCATCACAATTTATAGTCATATATTTATAAATTTAAAAAAAGAAAGAAGTCTTGGTTTATGATGCAAATGTTGTCTTTTGGCTAGGTACAAAGAGTTTTGCTGGAATTGGGAATGAATAATATTCCAGACACCCTTGCTCAAAACTTAAGTGGTGGACAAAAAAGAAAACTAACCTTTGGGATTGCCATTTTAGGAGATCCGCAGGTAAGATTAACTGAATTTGCAAGTGAATCCAAAATTTAAAATATGAAACTTGTGATAACAGTTTAAACCCTTTATTTGCAAAGGATATCTATGATAAAATATTTGTTGTAGAACATTAAATATGAGTGAAATCTCTGCCATGATAACTTTTTAAAATAGAAATAATTTATAGTTTCTGTATTTTTTCTGGAAGAACTTCACCTTAAGTGGAAAAATCCCTTTATGTACATCCCTCCTCTGTAGGTTTTGCTATTAGATGAGCCAACTGCTGGCCTAGATCCCTTTTCAAGATACCAAGTATGGAACCTCCTGAAGAAGCGTAAAACTGACCGCGTGATCCTCTTCAGTACCCAGTTCATGGATGAGGCTGACATCCTGGCCGGTGAGTGCTGCTGTCCTTCGTGTCATGACGAGGACATTAGGAGAGCTGAGGAATATAGATTGCTATTCCAAACTGCTGTATCTTTACTGTTGATGATAGCAATAAAGACCCAGAGAATCTTACTCCCAACTCAGTTGATAGTATATACTGTGGAATTTTTTTAAAATATACTTTAAAAAAAATTTTTAAGATACTTAGATTACATAAGCAACATTTTTTACGTTGCAAACGAAATGTAGGGGGTTCCCATATGCCCCATTCCCTCCCCCTCCCACACTTTCCCATTTTAATAACATCCCTCATTAGTGTGGTACATTTGTTACAATTGATGAACACATATTGGAGCACTGCCACTAAGTATGGATTATAGTTTACATTATAGTTTACACTCTCTCCCACACAATTTCGTAAGTTATGACAAGACATATAATGCCCTGTATCTGTCATTGCAATGTCATTCAGGACAGTTCCAATGTCCCCAAAATGCTCCCATATTATACCTATTATTCCCTCTCCCTGCCCTCAGAACCTCTGGTGGCCACTGCCTCCTCATCAAAGTTCTTCCAATGCATCACTGTAGTGACCCAGGGATATGATCTGCCAGGAAACCCACTGATTGCAAAATAAGTGACAGTCTATATTCTAAGAGAATTACACTTTTACTCAGAATTGACATGTCAACTTTAAGTAATCACTTTTAATGTATGATTTCAATTAAAATACATAATGTGATGATTCACTATATTAGAAAATATACCCACAAAATTTAATCTCGCTGATGAGTTGGATGGCAAAAAAAAAAGTAGCCTTAAGTATATAAATAGGATCAAAATGTGTCTATTTCAGTTAATCCTTATTAAGGTCTGGATTTGAAACCATAGGCATTCCTGAATTAGAGTTAGATCATGTAGGCCACACCTGTCTTTTCTCAAAAATGAATAAGTAACTTCCTCACAGACTTTCTTCTTTTCATCTTTCTTTTCAGAGAGGAAAATATTTCTCTCCAAAGGGAAGCTGAAGTGTGCAGGCTCTTCTTTGTTTCTAAAGAAGAAATGGGGGATTGGATATCACTTGAGGTATGACCACTTTTTGTTATATACGTATGTGTGTATGCATACACAAACCTCCGTGTGTGCATATGTGTGTACATATATCATTTTATGTGTATACCTTGTTTAAGTACTAAAGAGTTATTTGAATGCTCTCATGTAGATTCTATTAACTTCCCCTCTGTGTAAATTCCCAATTTCGTGATTTCCTAAAGCCATGTGTTCGAATCTCCTCTTGGAGATTAGACTCTCTGAACCTCATTTATACCTTCACCTATTTTCTCACTTATAAATTGGGAGTAATAAATCCTAGTAGCAAGTAAAAATTATTATAGAAAAATAAATGAGATCATGGCTACCACATTGTGTGGCAATGTAGCGTTTTGTGGGGAGGGGTGGCTAATAGGGATCCCCATCCTACTCATAAATCTCTTATTATTTCTTCTAAACCAGGGATCAGCAAACCATGGCTCATGGGCCCACTGTGACCCACTTCCTGTTTTTGTAAATAATAGTTGATTGGAACACAACCATGCCCGTTCCTTTACATATTGCCTTCCTTACAATGTAACAGTTGAGTAGTTGCAACAGAGACCTAACAGTAGCAAAGCCAAAAATACTTACTACCTGGCTATTTACAGAACAATGTTTGCTGAGCCAAGTTCTAGACTGTAAGCTCCTTGAAGGAGGGTTCTATGTTCTGCTCATGAAATCTTTATAGCACCCATCACAAGTCCTTGTAAGTCGGCAAGAAATATTTCTTGAATTGCTTTTAAGTTTTGAGGTGGCTTCAGGGTTAGCAATTATGATTTCTTTTTTCCTTCATTCCTTCAGTGCATTTCACTGGTTCCAAGAACGGCATATATTCTTGCAATATCGTGCACATCTTACGAGTAAATAGAATGATTTTGACTTAAACATTTGGTCAAATAAAATAGCTACCCCTTTTTTTTGAGGGCTTGCTAAGTGAAGCTCTCACTATTATCTGATTCTTAGAAAAAACATATACATAGACATCACTATTCCATTTTACTAATGAGGAAACTATGTAGATAGGTTGAGTAACAAATTTCAAATGGCAAAGCCAAGTGTCGAAGCCAGGCCACTATGTATATTTTATCTACTGTGTAACTTTAATTCATAGATTTTGTAGAACTATTTTATGTTTTTCCACAATGGAAAAATATCTGTAGTGTTTTTGAAAGTCTAGACTGATTTTCTCAATAATACTTTGTTTTCATCCAACCTCCTGGGATTAGCTCTACAAAGAAAGCAAAAAGTTCTCATCCCACCACTCCAAACCTATGTTCATCCACACTTAGATTCTGTTTCACAACCCTGTTCCTTCATATCACTTATTACTATTAATAACCATCTCACTTATTTGCTAGTTTGTAGACCGTCAACTCTGAAGGAGCAGAGCATTGCTGTCTTGTTCGCCATTGCACCCTCAGCACTTGGCAATACTCATTACGTGCTAAACGCTCAGTACATTTGCACTGCACTATATCGAAGAACTGGACTTGTTTTGCTCCATGCCTATCAAAAGACTTGCCCTGTTCCTGCCTAATACAACAATCCCATTTATCCAGACTCATCTTCCTTTGAGGATAATCTCCAACATATTCATTCCATACTGTTCTGATCCTTGCTGTGTTGCACCCGTGGCATCTTCTCTGTAGCTGTTCTCCCTTTTAGGACCTATGTCAATATGGAACTTCTCTGGGTGCCATCTCTAAGTAACCTGACCAGTGATTTTGGTTAGCTCATTCTTTGCTCCCCCCTACCACATTTACAAGATCCAAGTTTCCCTCTTCTTTCATGTTTGCATGGCCTATTTCTTGCATTACATTGTAACCGGTTTTTTCTTTGTCCCATAGGGACTAGTAATTTTTTCATGGTATTGGAGAATATGTCAAATAATATATGCCTTTTTTTTTTTGAAAACCAGTTTGCAGTTGAATGAAATGTGTGTTCAGGAAAAGGTAACATCACTTGTCAAACAGCACATCCCTGATGCCAAATTATCAGCAGAAAGTGAAGGAAAACTGGTTTATACATTGCCCTTAGAAAGAACCAATAAATTTCCAGGTAATGTACGTGAACGCCATGAAATCAAATGTGTAAATAATAATAACAATATGATAACTGGGTTACTTAATCTATAGTAGAAATATTGTTGTATTCTAACGGTAGCATTATCATACCTGGCCATTTTAGGGAGCTTCTTTTAGTCCTTATTTCCTTTGCAATATGTAGCAGAATATTCTGATATTCATTCATAGCCATGCATGAATTGCTGAAATGCTTGCAAACCTTCGGTTTAACTACTGTGTTAAATGACCCATGATGTGGCTCTTTCTTGCTTTGATTTTTGTGATGACTTTGGATTTTTCAGGCCAATACATAAAAGTTTACTGATTATGTTTGTTATGCAAGGAATCTACTCACTGGTAAGGGGCCACTATGAGGGTCCAGGTTGAGTGGTTGCCATTTGAATGGATACCAAACACACATAAATTACCACAGTTACTAAAAGATATATTTTATAGTGGCAACACAAGTATTCCTAGGCAAGGTGTTTGAAACCTGATTTGTGTGTTTTAATAGTAATCATAGTTTAGGCGAAGTTTAAGGCCTTAGATACAATGAAAAATGACACATAGTACTCATTAGCAGCTTGAATCTTAATTATTTTTTTACTTTTCTGTATATGGTTCTCCAATTGAGACAGTAAGCTTTTATCTTCTCCTTTCACCAAATTTTCAGAAGCACAGG
Source organism: Chaetophractus vellerosus (assembly GCA_004027955.1). Classification (NCBI taxonomy): domain Eukaryota; kingdom Metazoa; phylum Chordata; class Mammalia; order Cingulata; family Chlamyphoridae; genus Chaetophractus; species Chaetophractus vellerosus. Next base: position 1,399 of record PVKH010018719.1, on the reverse strand, counting down.
TTGAGGCCCTAGGACTTCTACAATCACACTAAGATTTAGAATTACATTTTGATTTAAACTCCATTTAATTAACCACCATAATTTAATTCCATATAGGCAGAGAGATTGAACATGTTATATGAACAGTAACTTACGCAAAAGGGTTTTTATGAATGAACTAAAGAATGAATGGATATGGAATTGCTAGAAGTATTCACTACCAAAATTTCCTATTCCCAGAAAATGCCCTGAGTCAATTCCTCATTTCTATCAGATCTTGTGAATTTTTTCTTCCATGGCCAACAGTTGGACTGAAAAAAAAGGAGCATGTATCCTATGTCCTCCCTTTGACAGATATTTTCTGAACTGAATAAGGCTCTGTACCATCCAACTAATTCTCAAAAAAAAAAAAAAACGGTACTTTTCCTTTTGATGGGTGGAATATAAATAGCTCCCATTTGTTTTGGTACTCTTGAAAAGACTCCTCAATTAATTAGGCTTAGAGTTGGAAAACTTCCATTATTAATTTTTGAAAGCAACTCATTCAAAAATTAAAATGAAATTTTACTAAAAATATAAATGAATATAAATTAATATTTGATTATAGAGTAATATGTCCAGTAAATGACATAAAATGGAAAATAGTATATAAAATCTTAAGAATTAGTTTACTGGTTATGAAATTCTGTTTTTTATACTGTCTTTAACATATTACCCATCTAATTTAATATATTTGACCTTCTTAGTTTGAAAAGTTGTGCTTGTGATTTTTGTTGTTTTGATTTGCTCCTGTATGTTCTTTAGAACTTTACAAAGATCTTGATAGCTGTCCTGATTTGGGAATTGAGAATTATGGTGTTTCCATGACAACTTTGAATGAGGTGTTCCTGAAACTAGAAGGAAAATCAGCAATTGAAGAGTCAGGTAAATAAACGGCAAAGGTTAATATTCACAACAGTCAGTGCAGTACTTACTGCAAGAGGACACACTTCCAAAGATGTGATTACAAACTCTGTGGGGTTCAATAATTGAGGCCATCTTTGGGCAATCTTATGTAAAGAAAAAATGCAGCCCTATCACATTTGTCACTTCTGTCAGCATTGCCTTGCCATTAAAGATTGCTCATTTCCTTTCATCCAAGACTTACGGCCCTCATCTTATCTCCAGACCATCAAGAGCAATTTCAGACAAAATATTTACTCCAAATTTATCTCTTTATGAACTGTGAATGTGTCATCCCACTGCCTTGTGGGCTCCATGGTTTCTAAAGAAGTTAACTGTTAATCTTGTTGAGGATCTCTTTTATATGATGAGTTGTTTTTCTCCTGCTGCTTCCAAGCTTCCCTTTTTGTCTTTGTTCTTTTGAAAGTTTGACTATGGTATGTTTAGGTATGGGTTTTTGTAAATTCGTCCTACTCGG